>JAHXMU010000054.1:163114-217305 GCA_019455685.1 Philornis downsi | reverse complement strand
AAAAAACACCTTCTCCTGATTTTCAGTGAAGATTCAAAACTTTAAACTCCTATACTGAAAATATTGAAAAACAGACTTAGGCTGTTATGGGTTGTGACCACAGATATAAGCACTTTATGTTTTAGAGATAATATCTTTCAAATGGTGCCCATTATTTGCTTAAACCTGACGTTCTCCTTCCGAAGCATTTCCCATAATTTTACTTATAATTTCAGGTCTTCTTCTCGGATATTGGCTTTAAGTTGTTGGATGGTTCTTGGCTTAATGGCATATACCTTACCCTTTAGGTAGTTCCAAAGAAAACAATCGGGAGCCGTTAAATCAGCAAACGTGGTGGATCACTTAAAGTCAGAAAAACGTGATATTATTCGACTGCTAAAAGTTTCGCGCAGGATAGCCATAGTTGGACGAGCTGTGGGTCCATCTTGTTGGAACCACAAATCTGGATTACTCTGCAATTCCGGCCTTAAAAAATTTGCAATCATTTCCCGGTATTGAATGCCGTTCACTTTAATTGCAACTCCTTCGTCGTTTTCGAAAAAATATGGTCCAATGATTCTCTCTAAAGGTATTCCACACCATACTGTGCGTCTAAGTGGGTGTATTTGATCTTCAACAATTATTCTTGGATTTTCGGTGCCCCATATTCTGCAATTTTGTATATTCACGTGACCATTTAGGTGAAAATGAGCCTCATCGCTCATTATGAGTTTGTGAATAAACTCGTTGTTTTCTGGGCACAATTCTTGAAAACGGCGACTACATTGAACGCGTTCTTGTGCATTATTTGGTTTTAACTCGTGAACCAATTGCATCTTATATGGAAAAAGAGGTAACATATGTAAAATTCTTTGCAAAGACCGCCTAGATATCTCTAACTGCTGAGAACGTCGCCTGGTGGAAGTTTCGGGGTTTTCGTCAATACTCACTTGCACTCGAGCAATGGTTGCTTCATTTCGAACTGCACGACGTCTTCCAGCACGCGGAAGATCACAGACAGCCCATTGTTGCCCAAAATGCTCTGAACCAATCGGTAAATTGTTGGAGCGCTAGGAGCATTTTGAACTTGAAAGAAATTTCGATATGATCTTTGTGTCTGAATAATCGAATGCTGACTTTCAAAGTAAAATTGAACAACTTTGGTTCCTTGGTTCCCAAGTATTATTTAGTTAATTCTATGAAGAGACGAAAAAAAAGACTTAAACAAAAAATGTCTTCAAATCTTAACGTTACTTGTGATTGATTGACTTGATTGCTTTTTTTCGGTTGTCGGAATCAGAAAAAAATCTTTGTACATTTTTGATTTAGATTCCAAAAACTGAAACAAATCGAAACTATGTTCGTATTAATTTCGGTTCGGTGACGGTCTCTGATAAGATACGTTCGCCATCCATTTAAAACTTTTTGAGTTACTCATGTTAGTCGATATTTTACTTTACTTATTACTACCCGGATGTCCGAATATTTGGTATATTTGTCCGAAGTATGACCGGTCGCAAAGCGATGGTTGGTATGCGAGTCTCCTGTACTACATATGAGTGTGAGTTCGAACCCTGATGATCAGTTCTTTCTTTAAGCGGCGCTGACCTCGATGTATCTGCCGTACACTTTGAGTAGTTGATTAATATAGTAAAACTGACGTTTGGAATTGAACATTTAAAAATTCCGCTTAAAAAGATTCTTCAAATTACGCCTGGAATTTGGCACTTTGTCAGCACAACAGTAGTTAGCCAAAAATATCATTTCTTATCCTTTAAAGTTTAGTAAAGAGAGTTGACTTCCACCATTTCGCTTACATCATATATTTTTGTTTATCTAGTTTTTGTTTATATCGCATATCCAACCAGTTTGGTAAAAATAATCCTAAATATTTTTAGCCATCACTAAGTTTTGTTTATTGAATATAATTCCGAAATAATTACACACTTTTTGCTGGTGTTTTCGATACAGGAGAGAGTTTCCACTGTTTGGCTACTCTTTCGTGCACATTATTGAATTACGGTTGACTCTTAAGATTTTAAGCCTCAAGCTATATTACAAACTAAGCACAATACTGGCAGCCATAGAGGACTCCTGTGCACAGATGCCTGTTATGGGGGCATTCTAATATTGTGGCTAATGTTGATGGTGCTTCTGCTAGAGCTTATCATTGGTGGTTTTATTTTACTTCTACCACATGATAAAATGTTTAATACAGAAACCCTCATTTTAAGATTTTTTCCGTGTTTCTTCACTTTAATGAATGTACATTAAAGTGCACATAAACAACACGGGAAAGCCATCCAACAACAAAACCTCTATAAGCCTACTTAGGGGAGTAGCGAAAGGCCATGCATCATCATGTTTGGGTGGCTGTTTTGGCTTGCGTTCAAAACTCGGTTTCATGAAAACGTTAGGCTATAATGCAGTTTAATAGTTTTTTTTTATGAATTTGTGCTTGAAGATTATCATACGAGTTTAATAACAGAGAGGATTTCGCTAGTGACATGTGGACGTTTTATTAATATCGTTACATCAAACCGACTCGAAAGACACCCTGCGTCGACAACTAGGACTACCACATTGAAGTTTTAAAGCTGAACACATTAACGCCTCTAATCTGAACAATGAAAACTAGGCCCTGACATATTCTGTAAAAAACGTACCGGAAATTATTAAAAAAAACACACACACAAAACCGCCATCAACCTAGGCCGATTCCGAAATATTACTCTTATAGGGCAAATCCATCAGTTTTTCTACAAATCCGCCCGTTTTTGACCAATTTGCTCTCTCAAATTCCGCATAATTTTCAGAAAATATTCTTTATTATCCATCTGATTTTCTGGCAAGAATTCTGTATACACAACACCACGATAATCAAAGAATACAGTCAACGTTATTTTCACTTTTGACTGACTTTGATGTGATTTTTGAAAACTCTATTTTGAATTTTGTTGACTGGTTTGCATGTCAAACTCATAAAAACACACGCCTCATTACCAATTACTATGAGTTTTATGAATGCGATCTCAGAATTGATTCATGCGTTTAGCGATTTTTAGGCGATTGAGTTTTTTGACAGAGTTTTAGACCCAAAGAATTGTGTAAGATGGTCTAATGGTAGACTTGTGAAACACAAAAAGTTCAGCGGCTATCTCTCAATTAATTGTTGTTAATTTCAGCTGAAACGTTCCACCACATCTTACCCGCTTTTTAATTCACTGTACCACCATTCATATTTTCGTGTGCTTCATGAAGTCGATAAATAGTAAGCCTTCTGTAATTCTTTTAGAGATTCGACTCACGAAATTGCATTTGAAATACAAAAGTTGCGGCGATGATCCACTGTAAAAATCGCGAAACACGCTTGAGGTTATCTGACAAATTCGAGTACTGTAGAAAAACTAAACTAAACGGCAGATCCCGCTTACACTACGGGACAGTGTAGCGAACAGTTGCGCCAATTAGCGACAAAAAGGGCTTTGGTAATCTCTTTAAGCGGGCTCTTCAATTGGAAATTGACCCGTAAATTTTTGATAGAATCTATAGGTATAAGATATGGCCAGTGCCATGTGGATGTTTTTTTATTGTCGTCACTTCAAGCTGGCTCACAAATTCCCCTGCGGCTATAGCTAGAAACAATATTTCATTGACACATTTACAACTCTAATTTGAGCGACGGAAACCTCTAAAATTTTTTACGCTGGCAATGAAGCTAATTCGATTTCAAGCTCTCTGACTGCCATTTAATTTTCATTTTACTTATTTAGGTCTATGGACATATAAATCCTTACAGACTAAGAATTGACATAACATACCTCAAGAAAGTTATGTAAATATGTAAATTATTTATTTTAAATATCTAAAAAAAACTCTAAGTGTTGAATTGGGTATTCTTTTCTTGCATTCCCATTTAGGTTACTGAATTCAATAAATTCGCTGCTCAAAGCACTATGCTGGGCATAATTTGTGGAATGGCGTGTTACATTAAGTATATAATGATATCTAAGTGATCTCGACGGAACATAAAACGGTGTAAGCGACAATAGTTCAGAACAATCAATTATACCAGCTATTATATCGAATACAAATAACAAGGTATGATAAATACGGCGATATTGCAATGTAAGCCCAGTAACCAGCATCTGGAAATATAAGGAGGCAAAAAATCACCAAAGTTAATTGGGGAGAGAGCAAATTTCAGAAAGACCAGCTGAATTCCTTCTATGCGTGATATATAGACTTGGCAAAGGGGACTCCAAACAATAGAGGCATATTCCAACATTGATCCACACTATTTTTAAGATACGTGGATACGCTAGCACAGAATAAGCTTTAGGCATAATGTAATTTATATGGGAGGTAAAAGTCAGTGCCTTATCAAAAACAACATCTAAATCCATTTTACTTTTAGCAGTGAGGAGCCTGTAATTACCAACTTTGAAAACTAGTTGAATTGGATTACGAGAAAATGAAATATGAACACATTTTGATAGATTTAATGAAAGTTTGTTTAGGGAACACCAATTAAGAAGATTATCTAAATCATTCTGAACATCTAGGGCTTCAAAAATATTAGAAATTTTGTGATATATTCTGCATATTAAAGGAAATTTACTCTTTCAAAACAGTTAAAAATATCATTTATAAATAAATTAAACTACAAAGGGCCTAAAATACTACCTTGCATCACGCCAGATGTTTGCAAATATGGAAGAGATTCATAACCACTAGTAATGGTTTTGCATATTCTGTTTGACAAATACGATTTTAACCACTTTAACATCAAGGAATGAAGTCCCATAGGTTGTAACTTAGCACAAAGTATACTATGAGATACTTTATCAAATTCTTTGGCGAAATCGGTGTAAACTGTTTCAATTTGATGTGCAAGTTCAAATGATGAAATACAATATTCTGTGAAAATGGTTAAATTTGTTGTGATAGATCTGCCTAGATAAAATCTATGCTTAGATGGCGATATAATCGATTTTGTAAGAAAAGATAACTTCTTATAAATAAATTATATGCTAAGAAATGTTCGAAACACTTGTTAGTTTTGAAATTGGTCTGTAACACGTAACATCATTCTTCTTACCATGTTTAAAAATTGGTATTCACTTGGTAATAATCAGAATTCCTTACGAAATTTCAAAAGCAACAGACGACGACTTGCTAACTTTTGGATGAGTATTTCCTGGTAATGCCATCTGAAATCTGTCTGGCGGTAGCTAAAGTAGGAACGCGTTTGGTAAGAGTAACATAATTGGCATGCTAACATCGAGGCCTGTTAGATGCGTCTTCTTTTGATTAAACTCAATTATTATAACAATCAAATGCCCAATTTTAATGAAAGTTATTAGGAAACTATAATAGCGAGATCTTTACAGAAATTTCAGCCAGGTGATCTGTCTTACATAAATCTTCACCCAATGTCCTTTTGAATTGGTGCAAAAGTTTGCAAACTGACAAAAAGGCGCAGTAAAAGCAGCATATAATCTGAACTAATGCACAATGCTACGTTTGGTACAATTGAAAGATATGAATCCAGGACTGTATGGGTTAACTAGATATTATGTGTTGGAGGTGGCTTAAATGAAGTGGTCATTTGGTCGATTTTTTCACACTTTGCCGAGTGTTACAATTAAATGGTATTAACAAAGAATTTGGTCTGTGCATAATGATTTACAGAGACGGAAATTATAATAAATTTCGATAAATCGCTTAATTTATGTGAGAGGCACACATATGGACGGGACATTGCCGGCTATTGTCATTTTCAGACCTAATCTTGTCAAGCGTATGATGTATGCAAAATGTGACTTTATTCAGTTGAATTCATTCTTAGACATTACCTTGGCAAACCTGTAAGATGTACCATCTAGCCTTGAGTTTAACGTAAATGTATAAAGATTACGAACATCAGAATAATTTGTCTAGGAGGTACCAGAATAGGCTAAGAATTGCAAAGCAAAATTATGACCAAATGTTCAGATCGCTGTAGTCTTCATATTTGGACAAACCTATCAATTTGTATGGCAGGTACCAGAAGAGGCGCTCAGTTTCTTTCTTATATATGTATACTATTTCAGCAGCTTCTTAATGTGTACCATATTTGACTGAATTTGGTAGACAGAAAACGCGAACATAAGAATATATGGGTTATATCTGTCATCTGTATGGGAGTTACGGAAAGCGATCTTTTAACCATGCCCCAATGTAAATTAACTTTTTTCAGATTTTACTAAAAGTTATAGATCAAAATAATTGAGAGAAATTAAGGTGGCTGACATGTGCGAATTAGGAATTATAGGGAAAAAATTGAATTTCGAAAAATCGAACCAAACTGTATGGGAGGGTGAACCGATGTAGGTCAAAGAGGATCATGAGGAGTTACTACACGCTTCCTTCTGGGTGTTTTATTTTTGCCCTTCCTTTGGGTGGAGCTATTAATAAAAGCAGACATCCACACGCAGCACAAACATTTTGGGGCCAGAATTTAAGGCAGAGTTTCTTTAGTTTATTTTTTCTACTGGTTTTCTTTTCATGCTGAACCACATTTGCTACTATGTAACAAAGCATGTCTGTATATTATACGGTCTTGTACTTTTTCAAAAGTATTTAAAACGACTTTTTTTCTGAAATTGCGTTACATCATATCTCAGGTACTAATCATATTTGAGATCATATTACTGGAAGGGAGTCAGCATTTTGCCCCTAAATCACTAATAAAAAACGTATAAAAATACTAAAGATAAATTTTTGGAAAATGTAAGCGACCGTCATTTAAGTGCATATTGGATGTTAGCGGAGTTTGTCTGCCGTGTTCGTGATTTCCTAAATACCAGTCTCATAGCACAAAATTAGTGCAGAGTGGTGTTATAAAGGGTGGCGCATAAGTAACGTTAAGATTTATTCAATGTATAACTTTTTTCTTTCTGCTTTTATTTAAGGTTGGCATTTATTAAAATTTAGAATATAGTTTGGAAATATGTTTACCTTATGTTTTAAGGATATCTTTGAAATGGTGCCCATTGTTTGCTTCCACCTGATGTGCTCTTTCCAAAGCATTTCCCATAACTTTTCTTAGAATTTCAGGTCCCAGCGCCCCACTTCTTCTCTAATATTGGCCTTAGGTTGTTGGATGGTTCTTGGCTTATTAGATAGCCCCAAAGAAAATAATCGGGAGCCGTTAAATCAGGCGAACGTGATGTGGTGGAAACTTAAAACCAGAAAAACGTGATATTATTCGACTGCCAAAAATTTCGCGCAGGATAGCCATAGTAGGACGAGCTGTATGAGCTGTGGCTTCATCTTGTTGGAACTACAAATCTGGATTGTTCTGCACCTCTGGCTTTAAAAAATGTGCAATCATTTCCCGGTATTGAATGGCTTTCACATTAATCGCAACTCCTTCGTCGTTTTCGAAAAAATATGGCCCCATGATCCTCTCTGAAGTTATTTCACACCATACTGTGCATCTAAGTAGGTGCATTTGATCATCAACAATTATTCTTGGATTTTCGGTGCCCCATATTCTGCAATTTTGTATATTCACGTGACCATTTAAGTGAAAATGAGCCTCATCGCTCATTATGAGTTTATGAATAAACTCGTTGTTTTCTAGGCAAAATTCTTGAAAACGGCGACTACATTGAATGCATCCTTGTGCATCATTTGGTTTTAACTTGTGAACCAATTGCATCTTATATGGGAAAAGATGTAACATATGTAAAATTCTTTGCAAAGACCGCCTAGACATCTCTAACTGCTGAGAACGTCGCCTGGTGGAAGTTTCGGGTTTTCCTCAATACTGGCTTGGTCATTTCATTTCGAACTGCACGAGGTCTTCCTTTCGAACATGAAAGAAAGTTCGATATGATCTGAATAATCAAATGCTGACGTTCAAAGTAAAATTGAACAACTTTGGTTCTTTGTTCTGTGCTGAGCCTTTCCATCATAAACTTCCCAAGTAATATTTAGTTAATTCTGTAGAGAGACGAAAAAAAGACAAACAAAAAATGTGTTCACTGATCAAATATTAACGTTACTTATGCGCCACTCTATATATATTATATGATCCGACTTAGTTCGTAAATTTCATTGCGGCTTTACATATATGCCACATTTATTATAAATATGTCTTTGTTTAAAGTTTTAATAGATTTTTTCCCTATTTCAGATAACGTCGTATAATCATGGTAAGTGTTTGAACTTATTGTTATATTTGTAGATTAACTATAATTGACTGCAATTGTGTTCGAAAGAAAATACTAAATTTCAATTTAAATTACGCGGGTATTTTGGATTTAAGTAATATGTTTTTTTTTTGTAAGTAGCCAGCATTGTGATAGATATTTGTACCAAATATCACAGCATGAATGTGATTGGTGATTGAGCTACGCTTGGTTTTCTATGACGCAAAAAGTGACTTCAGCGATTTTTATAATGTGCGATTTTGTTGAGCAAAGAAGTTGTATTAAGTTTTATTTAAGCAATGGAATTTTTGCCGCCCCAAGTGTTTAGAATTTTGCATTGGTTTCAAACTGTCGGGTTGTTCGGAAAGTTCGTTCGGTTTTTAAAAGAAATTTCTTTACAAATTTATATACAAGAAAACATTTATTTTAATCAATTATATAATTTCTCCTTTTTTTTAATAACTTCTTCCCACCTCTCTGCGATCTTTTTTAATTTCTCTCTCATAAAACTTGAATTGTTTTTCTGAAAAAAACGTTCAATTCGATTTTTAACTTCCTCTTCGTTGTGGAAATTCAAATCCTTCAAGAATTTGTTTAAACCGCGAAATAGGTGACAGTTGGACGGGGCGAGGTCTGGGAAGTGGGAGGTGGTTTATTTGGTTTCCCCCACCATCCTTTCCGCGTTATATTGTTGTAGACTATCAATTTTTCATCTCCTCTAATGGGGTTCTTCACAATTGGTATCTTGTTACCGGTTGGCCTCGATGAGAGAGTTAGGTACCCACTCATCGACGTTGCTCACAAATCCGAGCTCTTTTATGACCACGTGAACGGTTGAGACTGATTTTTTGATTATTTAAGACATTTCCCTAACTTCCCTTATTATTAACAATAAATAAATCTCTCAACTCTTTGGAAACAATTTCTTTTGGTCGTCCGGTTTTTCGCTCTTTTTCGCTCATTTTGTTCCACTTTTTAAAATTTTCTTTTAAAACGCTGTATCCACTCTCGACTAGAACGAGAACACAAGCAAACAATAGTAAACAGTTTAGTGAAGGGGTGAGAGGAAATTATGGTAGTGTTTGAAGGAACTCTATGTTATGAGAAGTGATGTATGGTGAACTAATGAATTAACCTAACGAACTTTCCAAACGACCCGATAATTTAGAACACAGTCGTTTTTAATAACATTGTTTTAGATTTACCCGTGTAACTGAATCTTATTTACGAATATAACAATAGCACCACCTATAGCATATTTATTGAACTACAAGGAATCTGAAACGAGGGCAATAATTTGGTATAGGCATCAGAATCAGATGACTGGTGACTAGGCCTGAAAACTGTTTTAGCTTTTGGTCCCTTTATAATATTAAATCCGCACTGTGATCTGACATGGACTCAAAAATGATATTACCATTAAATGCTTCATCATCGGGAGCAATATAGATTTACAGTATACAGATTTTTTGAACAACTAAATATTACACGCTTAAGATCATAAATCAGTCGGCTGATTTTCTAAATTCGCCTAAAGATTTTCCTTTTTTCCAAACTTAAAGTCCTTATCATCACTATGTACTATTCTACCCACCAAACAATCCCTTGGTACGCACTATCGCTGACATGCACAATGTTGTCGAAACAATAGAAATTAAAAGAAAATTCCTGTGAGCTGTGTTTTGAATTAATTAGTATTGTTTTGGAAGCTTATTGCGGCTGTTGTTGCTACCGCTTTTGTAGAATCTACTACGTATCGCAACGTTACGATCTTTTCCACTAACACTATACAAATATAAACCTATGTTGTCTAGTGCTGCTTGCACAAGGATGTTTTAGTGTTACTCCCATATACTCGGTTTATGTTCATTGTCCTTTAGACCATATTGTAGATTTTACAACTCCTACTTCATGTGTTTCGTACTGTGTTAGTTGGTTAGTTGGGGGGATGACTGAGGAAATGAGTACGTGTGTGCGTGTGTGTGTTCTGATGTGAGTATGCATATAATTTCCTTTTATATTCAATTTTGAGACTTTATTAGTTCTATTTTTGCTGCTGTGGCTCCCTTAATACTTGGCTACTGCCATCAAATCTATGCTTATCCTTAAAGCTCTAAGGTAAATATTGGTTATCCTCGAAGGACAACATAGAATTTATGGTGTATTCTCTTGATTTCATTCTACTTTCTTCTTTTTTTTTGGTATATTAAGCATTATATTTATTAATGTTTTCTTTTCGGACTTGGGTGGCTGTTGGGTGAACGACGGCAGGACGAGATAAAAGTTGAGAATATATGGGGCACTTAACCCCGATAATAGATTTTTGCAACAGCTTTTTAAATTGTCTACATAAATTAAGGCAAATTTATTAAACTTTGAAGTTTGTTTCTTGATGTGGCATTAAAAGATATAATTCAAATGTTACAATAAATGAGAATATCAATGTTGGGCAAATAAAGCATTTATGAAGTGTCACCATTGGAGACGAACAGAGCGCACAAAATGTTTGTAATGGCTAAAGATTATTAAATGATGCCCCTCCAGTTCATGGAGTATGGCCGTGGAGTGTGATATAAATCACATTACATAGTTTGCAGAATATTTAATTTTAGAGTTTCTAATTGGTTTTGCAGATTTCACTGCGCCAAGACAAATATTATGGCATTAAAAGGAACCGAAAGCTTTTTAAATGAGATAAAATTCGATGATTTAATGTGATTATTTTATGAATCAAAAAATGCCGGTTCATCTCGGAATTTGCCTTTCACTTATCGCATATGAAGTTTTGTAGAGTTCGCTATGTTGAACGACCGGAATGTGATGGTTAGTACAAGTGATTATCGTTCGCAAGATTCCCCCAGGTTCAATCCCGGATACAGCCACATATCAATATAATTTACGGTGGTCACCTTGATATGTCTGATAAACACTTCGAACAGTACTCGACAAGTCTGGTAAATGCTTTTCAAGCTGTGAGATTCGAATCTAATGATGGAGTGAATCTAATAATAGAATTCATGTAAACTCACTGAATGAGAAAAGCTCTCGCATATACCATTCATTGAGAATTACAAGGTAATTAGTTTAGAGTATGCTGTATAAAACGATAATATCGTTTACTTCTGAAATGATTGGATCTTTCAAGGTTTATTTTATATTCCATTTGTTGTGATCAACCAGCAAATCACCAGTTATTTAGATACCATGCTAAAGCCGGCGTCAGAGTTTGTCTTTGTTTCAGAACTGACATGTCCTAGTGAAAATACGCTACTAGGACGATGTTATCGGTCCACATTAATCGCCAGATCTCTTCAACTTTATACTATAGTTGATATTGATAAAAACGTAACTAAATTATGTATTATGACTGCGCTATACGTAAAAGTAAAATAAAAATAGGCCTGGAAACAAAACAATATATATTATATTTTATATATAAAACTAGCCGACCCGGCAAACGTTGCTTTGCCTTCAAATTTTATTTTTATTGGAAATGTTTCATGCCAATCGGTCTATTATAATAAGAAACGCCTATATTTGCAGAAGAACTTAAAATATGTTCACTCAACCGAAATACAAAATTCTGTTTAAATACCGTTAGCAGGAGCAGAAGTAATTGCTTTTTAATTTGTGGTTTGTATAGGAGGTACCACTCCCCATTGTGCAATCCCGCCCATATTTGCAGCAGCACTTAAGATATGTACACCAAACCGATGTACCAAATTTTGTTCAAATACCGTAAACAGGAGCAGAAATATTGGATACTTCATTTATGGTTTGTATGGGAGGTACCACGCCCCATTGTCCAATCCCGTCCATATTTGCAGTAGCACTTAAGATATGTACACCAAACCTACGCACCAAATTTTGTTCAAATACCGTAAGCAGGAGCAGAAATAATTGATTTTTAATTTTTTGTTCGTATGGGAGGTACCACGCCCCTTTGTCCAATTGGACCGAATTGTAAATCTAAACCATCCCGGGCACCACCCAGACGCATATGCAAAAATGTATGCAAAGCGGTCCAGCCGTTTAGGAGGAGTTCACTGACAACGCCCGTACAGTAGAATTATATATATAAAGAAGATACATAAATATGTGTTTTTTATACATACATATATGTATAAAATATATATATATATATATTTTAATACATATACGAATAATGGGTTATTCGCAAAGTTAGAAGAAGCGGATTCAAAATTACATCAAAAGAAGCAATAGTTTGTAAGCCGCCGATCGACTCATATCTTTCCAATGACATTATAAGAAATTATTGTGCGCGTTTTGAATATTTTATTGTTCAGTAAATGTACTATAGGTGGTGCACTAATCATTTTCATAAATACAATTCACTTATAAGACCCAAACAACAATATAATGTAACAGATATGCTTCAAACTTCTATTGTAACAGTATCAGTTCATACGTGGATGTTCCATGATTTAGTAATTTTTCAATGTACATTTGTTTTTTAGTATTTGTCAATAGCTATATCCATAGTTTGATTAATAAATTGTGAAAAATATTGGAGGAATTTTGAAAAAAACATCTTTTACTAAATTTGGCTTTTGTACTTATATAAACACGACCATATACGATACCAATTCGTCTCTTTAGTGATACTTCGGCATACTTCTACGCTCATATTTAAGATGCCTCATTGAGAAACTTCTGAACCTTTCCTTTTCAATCTCATCAAACACGCAGCAAAACCTCCTTGACCATCAATTCTGGCTCGGCCGCCGTTTGCCCAGGCTTACTGCAATTCAACCAGAAACGTCACCCACTTTTCATGACCAGTCAATTAAAAGCTTCAGAAATGGATCAATTTTATAACATTAAAATTCAGCAGCGATGAAGTTTTGTTTTTTAACTCCCGTGGCAGCCATACGTCGAGCTTCTTTTTGTGTCCAGCCTTATTCAAGTGGTTCCCAATGGTTTTATATGCAATGTCCTGCTCCTGGGCAATCGATACGTCGCTTTTTTAGTGGTTGGACTTAATGATTGCGACTATTTTAAACATTGGCCTTCCCGAGCACGATGTATTTTGACATCAAAATTACCGCAACGAAATCGACGATACGACTATAGCGCCCTTTCACTAACAGAAGCTATATTTTCGGCAGTGCGTGCATTGTGATTATGTATTGGCCTGACCACATTTGTAACGCTTCCAATCTCTTCCAATTTCTTTATAACCTTGCCAATTCCTTGCACAGTAAGTCGATTATGATGACCATAATCACCCCATAATGCATGAAAAGTACTCACGATGGAATTACCACTTTTGTAGTAAGGTTTAACTACTTTTATGCGTTTTTTGGTTGTTAAACGATCCATATTCGTAAATGACAAACCCTTCACTAAATAAATAACACTTCAAATGACAAGTATTTAACACCTTACAGCATTGCCAGACCGGCGGTTTTGAAACTAGTAAATGGACAACCCTGTATTAGATTATATTACAAAATTTGTGCAAAAGCATCACTCTTCAAAAACTGGAAAACTGGAAAAAACTTTTCAACTCAAAATTTATTGAAAGAATTTCTTTCAGAACTAAGATTTAACTGTTCCAGATATTGGTTTTGCCCATCTTATTGACGAAGCATGGCTACTAGCGGTGACAGATGAGAGTTTTCGGAGAAATAATGCTTCGTAAAATAAATATCGATACGCTGTTATAGAGAGTTTCGTCGTCACAAGGATTGTGAATTACATGAGCTATATGCCGATGTTGATGTTGTTAAGCATGTCAAAATGAAAAGCTTGCGTTGATTAGATGAAGTTGTACGAAAAGTTCTCGGCAATAAAATTAATGGTAGAAAGAAACAATTCAGATCCCATCGGATATACCACGCTTATTGGACACTTCACATTTGATATAACGAATTTGACAGGAAATGATTGTGTACGCAGTGATTTAAGGTTGATACAAACAGTAGGGTATGAATTGGAACAGAAGTCCACGAGGGTTTAACGTGAGTCTCGCCGTGAAGGTCTTACCCACGGTGTGCTATACACTGGGCATATTACAATGCGATTCTCAACACCCCCTGGGATAGCCAAGTAAAACTTAGGCTATCTAGGAAAAGGGGCTGACAATTGTCCTACTACCACATATTGTCAACCCTTTCTTCGCAGCCATGAGATACCAAATTGATTATACTAGTATGGAACATAATCCCCATTGGCGGAGGTGAGGCCCATCTTATCACCTTTGCTACTCTATGGGTTTGTAGCACCCGGTTGCAATGCAACTCCACATTCGAGCACAAAGTCTCTACCAGCGATTTTGGTATCAACCACAACCCGCGTGATGCTCCCACTAGGGGTCCAACACGAAATGATCAGGCGGGAACTCAGTCTCGGGACCTCCTGATCCCCACGCTACCGCCCAAACTCACCGGTTGGAGCTGCGTAGCAAAGCACATAGCAAAGCTACTTAAATGTCGTGATTTATACACCATACTTCACGGGATTGGTCGCCCTGTGGCGAAAGAGTATAGACTGGACATTTTTACATACCTCCAGGCACGGAGACCCCGGGCAGATGGAACGGTCAATACTACATTGCAAGGATGCAGTACCCTCACCGGTGGGAGGCGGGGAAAACTCCAAAACCCTTCCGTTCGGCGACGGTGAACGGCAACCATGAAATATAGACATAGGGGAAACCCCATGCCTGTCCGTACCCCCCGAGATATCAAAAAGATACATATGACAGGGCACGAACCCGAGACCTGCAAGTTTGTATCCCTATCACTCTCGGTACCAGACAAAGCCTCTGGTCAGACTTCGTAGATAATCTAACTCTGTAGAAAATCTACCTCCAGTTTAAACCCCCCAGGTCAGACTGCCTTGTAAAGGTCGGCAGACCCACTTTCCACAACTATGTCACAGTAGCCCTCCGCCGAGCAAACGCTCTGGAAGCAAACACCGTTGCTCTAGCTAAACCACCCTGTGTAGAGAGCATATTGCTAACTACACAGTCATCCTCTGACCTTGTTGTCGCTAATCCCTGGAGGTCCCTTATATCTGCATATAAGGGACATTCGCACAAAATGTGTTCAAAAAGTTCAGCTTTAATTAAATAATGTCAGTTTGAAATCGGCGATCAAATCAAATTGATAACGTATTATTTCATATAATATCAGAGTACGAGTGTTTGAAGAAATTGCATAATTTGATGAAGAAAATGTTAGTAGATTTAGCCCCATGGATCCTATCTTAGACAGAAGCTTGGCTGTAGGAAATAACTCATACATGCTAAGATGAATCGAAGGCCCCTTAAAAAATCATTTTCAAGTCGGGATTGTTTAATAACGGTTGACAAAATATTGTTTTTCGGATTAGACGTTTTCGGGGCATCCTCAAAAAGTCCTATTCTCTCTGTGCAACTTTTTCTATGTTGCACTATTATACAATTTTTCATATCTTAACCCTCCAACTTTAATATTTTTAACAAGATCGTCTTTAAGTTTCTCATCCATAATTTGTTAATATGTGCCTGAATTTTGCCTAAATATAAGCTGAAAATAATTTTTGTTGTATCAACAATTTGGCCTAAAGTCCTTATGAATTTATTTTGTATATACATTTGGAAATGTATTGAAGTTTATATATAATATTTAAAACATTCAACGTTTCATATGCAACCTACTTTAATTCTGTTCCTTTCAAACTTTGTTTCATCGGAAATAAAAGCGTTGCATCAGCGATTCCAAGAAATGTATGCATGCCAAATTAATTGCTTTGATTAGAACTTTTCAATTTCCAGAATATGCAGTAAAAATATAACATTGTTTTCCTCTGTAATGGATTAAAGTAGCTTCAATGTGGTTGTGCTCCTAAAGTTGTGCTTTGTAAGAAGAGTTTGTGTAAATTTCAAATTATGCCAATCATCAGATACAAAATTTTTCATATTGGGCCACATTACATTAACATGTTCCGGTATTGCTACTATACTATACCACTACCATATTTGCTATGATGTTTGAATTCTCATGAAAATGAAGTATTGAAATCAATGGTAGATTAATCTTCCAATTATCTGGTATAAAGAGCCAAGAGCAAAACGTAGGAATATCCAAAAACAATACATCTTTCACTACAACTTGAATTATCACGAAAGTCGTTGCAACATACTATGGGTGCATGCATCTGTTGTAATGTGTAATGAAGCATCTAGCTTAAAATCGATACAAACATACCAGCAAGGGCTTAATTATGCAATTTTTCCTGGGAAAACTACAGAAAAACTATAATGAAATAACATAACTGTAGAATACAGGTTACAGGATATGTGGGAATACACGCAGCAAGAATATTCCTACAGCTTTCCTATACCCATACTACTGTGTCTAAACATTTTCATTTCTACAAAAAATCCTTATTTATTCATCTAAATAAATTTCATTGTTTTTAAAGTATTTCCCCGGATGCACAACGCACTTACGCCACTGTTTGTCCTAATTCTTAAAGTATACAAAATAGTCATTATCTGTATGATCCTCAAAGCACGCAGCGTGTCAAGTTGAGTTTCTTTAATCGGTCCAAAACGGCCTCCTCGGAGAGGTTTTTTGAATTTCGAAAATAGTCGGGTGTTACACGGCGCTAAATCAGGTTTTAACCAAAAACTCACTAAGAGCCAATGCAGCATGACATGGCCCATTACTGTAGCGTAAATACCGATAGCTGTCTGCCCATAAGTCCGGCCTTCTTTGCGATTAACGTCATGCAAATGACGCACAACACTGAAATAGTGATCTTTGTTGACAAATTGGTCCGGCATAAGAAACCTGCGAAGGCGGTCCCAAAATTGGCCGAACTGACGTATAGATAATGTCAGTAGTTTGAAAAAAATTAATTTGGTGAAAAGTGGCCACCTTCTAAAATATATATATAAATTTTCAAGGCGCTACGATGTTTAATATTTTTATTTGAGCCATCAAAAACATACGATCTCAGTGAATTTTTAAACATGGAAAAAATTGGTCACCGTTATGTAATTCAATATTTCCATGTGAAAGGTCACAGTTCAACCAATATTAAAACCAAGCTAGATTACATTCTGGGGGAATCTGTTCATTTACGACTGTAAAATATTGGGTAGCAGAGTTTAAACGAGGCAGTACGAGCTACCAAGACGAACATCGCATCGACCAATTGAGGTGTCCATACCAGACGCGGTTAAGAAAATCCACAAAATTGTATTGGATGATTGTCGGCTGAAGGTGCGCGAGCTGGTGCTAACTGATATGATAGACACTTCTAAAAGTGTTATACATCGTATATTGACCGATGATTTGAAGATGAGAAAGCTGTGCGCAAGATGGATGCCGCGCTTGCTTTTAATGGAGCAAAAATAGTGTCGTGATGAAAACCTTGTTAACCTTGATGTTTAAGTGACTTAAGCTCGATCTATTAGTTTTTGCTTCATTTTTAACACGATGTTCACTCGACTGGTCGGCTGTTTTTAGATCATAAGCAAGGATCCAAGTCTCTTCTCCCACAGTAATATATTTTATAAAGTGCTAGTAGACAGAAATCATCTCTTCGCAAATTTTAACGCGACGGCATTTTTCGATAACAATGCAAATATCTTTTAGAATGGAATTGCCTGATGTACTTGGAATGCCAACATCATCAGCAACGTCTCTAATTGCTAATTGGCGGATTGTGAGCACTAAATCTGGGATTTGTTTGATGGACGTCCGAATTGTTCCTCGTCTTAGACTCTTTTTCAGACTTCTTTAAGCTGTTTATACCGATTGAAAACATTTCTGTCTAATAATGTACGTTCACCGAAGTCATTTTGCAATGTTCCAAACATATACGCTACAGAAATTCTACTTCGTAAAAAACATAATACAACATCTTTGATTGACAAGCCACTAATGGCATTTATAATGTGATATTTGCTACACATTTTTAACACATTGGACTCATGCTTGGCAGGCTATAGCTCCCATAGAAAACCATAGCTGCAATATATGTTTCATTCATTTTAACACAGAAAATCTGATGAAGAATCTTAGGAAATGAGTCTTATATATGTTATAAAATTCTATATTTTAAACTTCCACCGATCAGATAGCAGCATAGTCATTATAACGTTTACGAGGGTCACCAACTTTTGTTGCTGTCCGTTTTCTTATTTACATTCTTGTTTCCACAATGGTGATGTTTAGCCTGAGCGGCTTATCAGGATACCGCATTCAATCCTATTGTTGGGACTGCCAATGACCACTAGGCTGGTATGAACCTGAGTTGAGTATGTTATTAAATTCTTCAAGATGCATCAGTATTAGCATGCCATTTAGATTTCTTAAAAATAATCGCCTATTCACTTTAGCTATTATAAGACGGTTGTCCGATGGCATTATTGGAGAATACTTGTCAGCTTACCTGTAAAGGCATCTTCCATTACTCACTACTCCCAAATGAGTAACAGTTAGACACCCCAAAGTTAAATTTTCCCACTCTCTGGGGACTTATTTGTGCTTCCAATAATTAAGGACTCCCAAATAATGTCTTTGGAACCGCTTAAATATCGAGCAATAATGTCTTTCAATGCCTTTTCAGGAAAATTTTAGGTATTACTGACCTTGCATATATATAGAGTGCTTTGTATATAGTGGTTTCAAACCCACCGGTCTGACAAGGCTGTCAGCTGCTAATTACCTGTCATCTGAAGCATTATTTATTTGGTACAGGGTTTGCCATTTACGAACATGGGTCGCTTAGCAATCGAAGAACGCGTAATTGTGGTTAAAACTTCAAACGTGGGCTTTCAATCGAACAAAATTGTCTTCAGCGTTGAAGCTCATTTCTCCCTCGGTGGTTACGTCAACAAGATGAAGTGATTATGGAAAGTAATTGTTTGGTGCGCATTATGGTCTGGCGGTGTCATTGGACCGAATTTTTTCGAAAACTAGCTCAAAAGCGTCCACTGCTGCAAACAATCCAGAGGCGGTCATTTAAATGACATTGTATTTCGTACATAAGGGCAAGGTCCAAGCATTATAATGAACTAAAAGTTTCATCGAAATCATAGCTTCATGTGTGGTTTGTTCAACTTTACTTTTGAAGCCGAAAAATCGATAACCCTATATAAGACACAGAGTGCTATCAGTAACTTCAATGCACATGGTACTACGAGTATACTGTTACTATTGTCTATCCAAACTCCAAATTTTCTGTAAAGCATACCTTACTTGGTCCACCCTCCAAATCACATACAAAACTCCAAATCCGTTAGATTTAAATTATCCCAATGTGTAGTGATAATTTCACACGAAACACCCGGGGTTCAAAACACACTCACACACACACACACACACACACACACACACACACACACACACACAACTAATCAAAACCAAAAATCTCTCACTCTTCCTATTAAAATAACCTTTGAACCGGGCGGATCAACACAATGTTTCAAATTGGAAAGTCACGGAAAACCAACTGGCAACAAAATATGTTGCTCCTGACATATTTTTGAAAGCCCAGAAGTGGCAAGTTAAAGATAAACACGTTTTCACATATACTAACATGTACACACACACATATGCACACGCATGCTACCGTGGATCAACATTCACCGCATTGAGTAAATGTTTTCGTTTACATTGCTTTTGTACTGCTGTTTACCACCATTGTGTTTATTGCCACAGGAACTGTTGTTACTGCTGCTGTTGTTGCTGCTGCTGCTGGCATCGCCACCACCAATATTGCCATTGACGTTGATGGAAACTGTGCCGGTAGTCAAAACTTGATAAGCAGCAACGGTAAATCCGCCAAATTTAGAGATGCCCACAGTATGGCGAAATTATATTCTTACGAAAAACAAGACTTCTATTTCATCTACAACAGAAAGAATTATCTACTATGCGTCGCTTGCAGAAAATAATTGTAAGCTCTTTGGTCTTCTGCGACCTTTCTCCAATTTCTCACATAAATGTTGGCCGTATTTTAAAAGTTTGTTACTTCCAAAAGAGTTTTGTTTGCTCTTTTCTGCGACGCCCTTATGATTCTTACGCAGGCGATATTTTTCTTTATCGTTAATGGGTCCATATATTTCGTGGGGTATTTTTCTCTCTAAGACCCTCTAAAGCGATTCATCCGCTCGTGTATAAACCAGAATTCTGCGCCGCACAGCAAGATAGTCACTTTATAGACTCCGCTACGGTTTGCCAATAAAATCACTTGCTGAGCCCATAGTAACGTCTATCCGCATCAATAGTTTTAGCCACAACGAAATCGAGGTAGATAAATTCATTTACTACTTGAAAATAACAGTTGCCAATTTTCACACAGCCTCCCAAACAAGTAGAGTAATCGTACGCTGAAGTTCTCCTACCAAAAATTATGGACTTGGCAGGGTTTAAACTCCGGTTCGGCGAAAAGTTGATTTAATTTATTCAAATAATTATGGAAGGAAGTTAAGTATAACTTCACACGGAAAGTATATAACCGTGTAGTATATCATTTGATACGGCAAAAAAGTAATATCCATAAAATTTAAAATTTAATTCCAAATCTTTTGACCAAATGTGTTTTATAACTTCTTAAGGCGATTGAGCGATGTCCGTCTTTCTGTAGGATTGGCTGGTAAACACGATAACTGCAATAAATAATTTTTAAACTTGGCATAGCCTAATATTTCGCCAGATCGTAGCCGGTGAGATATATTAAGAGGAGGTACCCCCTTTCCGGTGCCTCCCACACAAATTAGCTGATTTTCCAAAATTCAATTTCCCCTCTGCAACTCTTCATCTGTAATCTGCAGTAACCCACATTGCATTGTTTCATAATTCTTGGTAATATTTAAGGAAAAAAGAACAAAATCGACCGATTAACCTCGCCCATTTTGCTACCTCTCATAAAAGTGACCGATTTATCCCATATATTCTTCTTTTAATATCTTCTAATCGGTGGCACAAAATTTGGTCAGATTTAGCACACGTTTGCTAAAGTGGGTTCTCAAAATGAACGCAGAGCATACCGCCATACCAATTCTGGTATCTTCTACACGAGTTGAACTATTTTTCGAATTTCTGTCAATTCTCTATAATGTCTAATTAGTTGGCTGTGGTATTCTTGATTTGTATCCATTACGTTGCTTTACAATTCTCTACAAAATTGGAGAAACTACGCTCCTTCTGGTACCTTCGAAACAAATGACAGATGTAATTCACATGTTCTTACCTACATATCTTCTAATCGGTTATACCAAATGCGCCGATATAATACATTTATTAATCTAAACTCTGATAATGAAAATGGCGACGTTGCAATTTTGGTACCATCCTTAAAAACTGACCGATATATCGGAATTTGATTTAACAAGATAATCCCTAATTCCTAGTCATAATTTACCTAAATTCTCGTCAATTACGTTAGCGTTATAGTACTGAGTAAAGTGTGAAAAAACTAACGGAGTGACTACGCCCTCTCAGGTACCTCTCACAAAAATCACTGTATTTAACTTATATACTCCTATTGCATTCCTCCTCTTGCATTCAGTTGCACTATATTGAATATAACTGAGTTCGCCCCTTAGGGTATCTATCACACACACAAACTTGTCGACTTAGCAAAAAATTGGTCCTCTCAAACGGAGGACTTCGGAAAGTTCCAACTTGACTTCTTTTATTGTCCTTCAGTTTAGTATTTTTTCTTTTTTTTTTTTTTGCAGCAATACAAAAGGGTTGAGGAGTTATATGAAAGTCAATTCAACTATGTAACTAAAATTACGGTACTAATTTTTCACGTTAAATACAGGGTGTCCATCATGAAGGTATACTACTTTGTTTGTTTATAATTTTTGAGTAAATGAAAGAGAATGGATCTTATATTGATAAATGTTTTATTTAATGCCGGCAATTATGTATGGACTACAATATCAGATAAATGTCCGCCTCTGTTAGCCTCACAAATGTGAGCCCTTTTGAGCACATTTTTCATTACATTCTCACACATTTCATGCGATATTTCATTAATTTTATCATGAATATTTTGTTTGAGTTGCTCAAGCGTTTCTGGTTTGAAACAGTCAAATAAGGCGACCGTGGAGGCAAATCAACATCATCATTTCTTGAAATAACTTGTTGTCGAAAGAAGTCTTGCAGTAATTCCATTGTAATCCTGGCTGCATGCGATGTGACACCGTCTTGTTGATACCATGTCGCTCCCCATTGTCTGTTACCGTTACCCCGTTTTCAGTTTCAAAGAAGTCAGATCCAATGAATCCTCCTGACCAAATTGCACACCAGACTGCCACTTTTAGTGGATGCAAAGGTGACTGATGAATAATTTGTTTATAATATATATAATTTGAATATTCACATATTCATTCAATTGAAAATGTGTCTCGCCGCTCATTATGGATTTTTTCATGAAAATCGGAGTTGTCATGGGCGAGCTATAACATCCTATTGGCATATGTACGGCGGCGTAAATGGTCTTGTGGAAGAAGCTCTTGTGTCAACTGAATCTTAAATGGAAACAAATGCAAATCCTTGTGCCAAATTGTGGCCAAAGTTGTTCCTTGAAGACCAAGCTCCTGACCACGGCGTCGAATTGAGGTTGATCGATTGTTTTGAACACTTTCTTGAGCAGCAGTAATGTTTTCAGCCGATCTTGCAGTACGTTGTAGTCCATGCTTGGCCCTATCAGCTACAGACCCTCTTTCTTTGAAATCATTCACTATACGCTAAATAGTGCGTCTTGTTTCTCCCAAAAATTTCACGTAACTTTCTCAACGTCACAATAATCGATGATTGATTTTGATAACATATTTTAACTATTGAAACACGTTGGTTTATCGAATATTTTCCCATAATAAATTTGCCACGACTCTACTTCACGACTGCCAAATATGAACTGTCAAGACTAATGTTTACCAAAATGGCAACAAAACAAAGTAGTATACCTTCCCGACGGACACCCTGTATAAAGAAATTTTGTGACAATTGTGTGGAAAACAAATATCTGTGAAACATTAATTGAAAATTTTTAACAACAAATAGATGTAGGGTGACTGAGTATCGTCTGCATTATCGCGGGCTCAACCCCCGATACGGCCATCTATCATTATTCGAGTGGCGGTCTTCTCAATGTCTTTAACGAACACTTCAAATAGTCGAGTAATCGGAAAGTCTTGTAAATTCTTATAAAACTGACGTTCGAAATCGTTGTTAAATTGTACACCTCATTGAGTGAGTCTACAAATAGAAAGCGTGCAAACTCACTGAATGTGAGAAATTCTCCCACATCTTATTCGTGGAATGCAACGGAATCTGTTTTTGCTTTAAATTGTTATAGGAATACATTTTAGTTTGCCGCACATATAAATAGATATTTTATAAATGTCTTCAAAGAAATCTAAAATTGAATTTTAGTATTTTTAAAATATAGTTAGAATTGTCAGTTTTTTGGCACTGAACTACCAATAGCAATTGGAAACCCTGTTTTCTTGAAAAATCGAATATTTGAACACTCATTGAATGTAAATTTACTGAATGTGTATGTGTGCAAATGGATATTTCTTTAAAGAAATCTAAAAGTAAATTTTGATATTTTCAAAATATATTGGGTTGTTCGGAAAGCTCGTTCGGTTAATTGGTGAGTTCACCATACGTCTCTTCTCATGACACAGAGTTCTTTTAAACACTATCATAACTTCCTCCCATCCCTTCTCTAAACTGTTTACTATTGTTTACTTGTATTCTTGTTCTAGTCGTGAGTGGTTGTAGCGCTTGAAAAAAAGTTGTAAAAAGTGGAAAAAATGAGCGAAAAAGATTATTTTAGGCATATTTTGCTGTATTACATATTTCCGAAAAGAAATAACGACTACTGAAGCCAGTCGAAAATTATGAAAAAAACAGATCAAATGAAAGAACTTGTCAGAAATGATTTAAACGATTTTCTACGGGCGATTTCTGTGTAACGGACGCTCCCAGGTCAGGACGACCAGAAGAAATTGTTTCCGAGGAGGTAAGAGATTTAGTTATTGTTAATCCCCATGCAACAGTTAGGGGAATAGTTGAAATAATAAAAAAAATCAGTCTCAACCATTCACTGGATCAAAAAAGAGCTCGGATTTGCGAGCAACCTCGATGTGTGGGAGCTCACACTGCCTGCCTCACCGAGGCCTCACACTGCCTTGCGAACATGTCAGAAACTGTCAGAGCTTGGGTGGAAAGTTTACATCACCCACCGTACTCTTCAGACCTTGCCCCGTCCGACTATCACTTATTTCGCTGTCTGAACAACCACTCGAAGGATTTGAATGTCCATAACGATGAGGAAGTGAAAAATTGAGTTTAACGCTTTTTTCCAGAAAAACCACGTGAGTTTTATGAGAGAGGGTTTAAAAAGCTCCCAGAGAGGTAGGAAAAAGTTATTAGAAAAGGGGGAGATTTTATATAAAGATTAAAATGCAGTTGAACTTCTTTAACTCGAATCACCATTATCCTAAAATAAAATCCGACTTATGGAGAATTCGAGGAGATTTCGAGTTATGGAATTGCACACATATACTGTACATTTGTTAATTTTAAGTCTTAAGAAAACACACGCCCTGCATTAAAATTCAATCAGTTTTATTTTAGACATACATACATACACAGATATATTTATTTAAAATATGTTGTTATTTTTTGCTGAATGGGTTCTTTTTTGTCGTGAGTATGTAGTAACTCTATTTTATTTAGCGCTTTATAGTGCTCATCGTTTGTATTTTCATTTATTTGTAAATACAAGTATAAATTGTTTAAGGAATCCTCCACAGTTTTTCTGGATGGTTTTCTAATAACTTATTCCACTGAACCCTCCTCATCACTATCTGATAAGCTTTCAGTATGAGTTATTAAATGGTTAGAGCACTGTTGGACTATATCGTCATCTGTAGGATAACTGGATATAACAACATCATCATCAACTTCAATGTAATCGAGAAGAGTCCCATTGGAAGTTATATGACTCAAACTTAGCCAGACTTCATAGTTCGCTTCCACAAAGTTGAGATCTTCATTAGGATTGCTTAAGAACATTAAAGGTATGTCATCCTCTTCGAGGAAAATTCGACATACAGAAGCTTGTGCCATCATTTTTATTTAAGTTATGGAGAAATTCAAGTTATGGAAGTTCGAGTTATGGAAGCAAAACTGAAGGGAATTCACCACATAAGCGCTCTTGACACTAGATTTGCTTCGACTTAAAGAAGATTTTAACTTATAGAAGTTCGAGTTATAGAAGTTCAACTGTAATTGTTTTCTTGTATATAAATTTGTAAATAAATTTCTTATAAAAAACGAACGAACTCTTCGAGTTAGAATTGCCAATAACAATTCGAAATCGAGTTTTCTTCAAAAATCGTATACTTGAACACTAGTTTTCTCAAGAATTTCATGGAAGAATTATATTCAAATGGTATTTCGTACGAATAAATCATATTTCCACTGTATACTCGTACACTTATGTATCCTGGGTTTTGAAGCAGAAAAAAACGCACATTTGAATGCAAAGGGAATATTTTTGTTGTCCTAAACACACATAACGGTGGAAGCTCAAAAGTTATGGGACATTTCAGGTAAACGCCTCAAAATATGCCGAAATCATAAATTTTAAAATAACCTAAAAGAAAAAAATCTGCATAAGGAAACACAGGCAGCTACGAACGAAGTCGAAAAGAACAAAAACGATACATAAACATTTCATACTTTGTTTGTTATTTTGCGCAACTTTTGCTGTGCCTCCAAGTCAAAAGGTGGCAGCGGTGGTCGATGTTTCGTTTGTAACCCCGCCACATTATTCGGGAAATGCGCGGGGGATGTGCGTGGCAACATTTGTTGTAATAAATTATTCAAAATACTTTTTGCCGAAATTGAAGTAGCGTAAAATGTTTGAAAATTATTTTGTTAAAGGTACTTAAGCGAACAAGTTACGCTGTACACTTTGATGGCAAGCGATAACATCTGTTGCTAGCATTAAATTTATAACGCGGACTTTCACCGTTTGGGTCCCACCCGCCTATTTGAAATGTATGCGCGGTTGTAAAAGATAACACAGAAATAAATGGTGGCGGAATTTAAATCAAATGGAGTGTGAAAGAAATTTGTCAAATAATCAATCTAACGCCATTTGTTGCAAATGGGGGGTGCTGGTGGATTGCGCTAATACTGCTGGGAATGGCTTCATAAATTGAAATATATATATGGAAGTGTTTTTTTTTTCGAATCACATGTGCGAAAACTTTTATTTTTGGAAATTAATAACACTTGTCAACAAGGTTTTGGACTGGAGCAATCAATTATCTTTCCTAGGGTGATCAGGTTAGGTTTTTGAGATACAAAAAAAAAAAAAAAAAAAAAAATGTTTTTAATTCGTTTTTTACATAAAAAATCATTAGTTTATTTGAAAATCAGTGCCTTTTCAAAAGTGAATGGAGTTATTTGAATGTCGTTTGTATTTCCTTGGTTTGGTTTCACATACTAAAGTCCAGCAATAGTCTCCCAGTATGCTTTTGTCCCAAAATCCTTAATAATTTCTTTCAATTTTCATTAAATTTTGGTGAGCACGCCCCCTTGTTCGTCGCTCATCACACCTAGGTATTGTGGAAAAAAATCTAAATGCGAATGAAGAAAATGCATTTTGAATGACATTCGTATAACTAATTCGTCATAGCTTTTCAATAATTTAGCAACATTTTGTCTGTAGTTTTTCACTCTTATTGCTTCCAAGAAAACTATTCATGATACTCTTGAAAGATTTCCAGAATGCATATTTTTTCTCCAATAAACATTGTGAAAAAATGTCATCATTCAATAGCTTTCTGATCTGAGTGCCAACAAATATGCCTTCTTTGATTTTAGCGGATGAAATTTTAGAAAAAACCGCCAGCAAATATTTAAATGCTGCACCATCTTTGTCGAGAGCCTTGACAAAGTTTTTAACAGGGCCCAAATTTATGTGCAGCAGCGGAAGAAGAACGGCATTTGGATCAATTAGTGGATTTTTTGAAATATTTTGTTTTCCTGATGAATACTCAGTTCTTTTTGGTCACTCTGTTCTGACATAATGATGACATTTAGCGCGACTATCCCATAGACAAAGGAAACAACAATATGAATATTTTGTGATACTTTCTTGCATACAAGTCAACAAACCAATGACCTGAAACATATTAATTTACTGCTATTTACGATGGTTTATACTTTATGTACAAAGAAATTTAAATCTCACACCTTAAAGTCACCACAGATCTTTCATTTATTACCGTTGTATTTGAGTAATGTCAAAATTTCAGTCATTGATTCGTAAATTTCCTTTGTATTAACAGCATGAGCAATTGGTATGGATGGTTTTTCATTCCCATTATGCAAAAGAAGAGTCTTTCTACTGTACTTAGAGCCAACAATAAAGAATCTCCATCCGGTTTTGTCAATGGCTGATTCATTTCTTGAAATAAACCATTAACATCAGTACAGTATAGAATAGAGTGTTTCTTTTCAAAACATGCAGCCAATTTCAAGCTTCTATCTCTACAGATTGTTACTTTTGTCCCAACTGCAAGATGTCCCCACTACTGCATGCGTGAAGCTAGTAATTCTGTGTCTTGCTTCGTTAAATGTAAATCCCGAATTAGATTATTCAGCTCAGCTTGAGTCGCTAAATAGCGTTCATCATCAGCCTACCACTGCTGGTGAAGAATGTTTCGGACTCACTGCTCTTAGCACTCTGAATGACTGGTAATGGATCATTTAGTGGACGTTGAACTGGTTTGGAAACCGAAGGGACATTCGCGTAAGTAATATTTTTTCGATTTTTCATATTGAATCCAGCAACTTTTTTTAAACAGAAATAACAATCGGTTTGGTGGTTACTTGACTCTCTCCAAAGTACTGGAATTGAAAAATCAAAATAGATCTTCTTGCCATTTGACCACCTGTATAAAACAGTTCTGCAACTATTGCAAAACATTATCGGTATACACCGTTTGTTCAAGTTTCTGACAGCCAAACTAAAATAATGTGAATATGCATATCTTTATGATTCTGATATTGCATATCCTTTTTTTCCGACCAAGTATTGTCCACACACAAAGCAAAAATAGCTTGAACCAGTAACACACGACCTCCCTGACATGCTTAAATGCTTTATGCTATAATGAAGAAAATGCTATTATGAAGATTTAGAATGAATATGGGCTTCTGTCAAATTAGTAATTGTGAAATTGTAGTGTCGGTGTTGACTGTTTTACAGTATTGCCAGCATGCGATAAAAAATGAGCAAGACTTGATAGCTTAATTTTTATGCCAGGTTCGAATTCAGTTAAAAGACATGCTTCGTTTCTGCAGTCAATATTTTTTCCAAATTTGTAGAAAAGTGTAATTAGCGGAATAAATGTTTGCCTGCATTGTTCGTCAATCCTATTCTTCATCGCATAGATATGTTTCAAGCAGACTTTTGTGAAAAATTTTTCCGTTCAATGTCTATATTTTATTGTCATATTGCTATACGAAAGCCTACGATTACATGCTTAGTTCATGATATACAAGTTTTCTTCCAGAATGTCGTAGCTTTGCAAATTTTTACTGGTTGGGCATAAAAATCATTCAACAAATTGACTAAACTTTATGACATTTAAACAAAATAAAATGTTGGATTTATGCACAATTCTTTAGCATAGGAGTTTGTTGCAGACAAGTGAACACAAAATTCCAACCATTCTTATAATCTTTATAGTTTAAAACTTTATAAAAGTATTTAACATTTCCTCTGAGAAATTTGACGTAAAGTGAATTTCCATAATTGTATGGAAGAATATGATCTGTCCCAACTCTATTTTAATATATTGAGAACAACCTTTTAGTTCAGGGAAGAAATACGAGTACGTGCAAAAGCTCCATATTCTGCCATAGGAATGTAACGTTAAATTTGCATCTCAAACTTCTACCGCTGTGATACTTGGACGACGTTGTGCTGGTATTAATTTCATAGGAAGTGGCTCATATGAGCGATAAAGCCCCCATTTTGTTAATTTGTCCCTCCATTTTGTAATTATGTGCTGGCAATTGAAACATAAAGGGAAAGAGAAGAAAGAGATGCCTTAAACGTTGGCTATTCCCATTAACGTCATAACGACCACGATGCCAGGATAAGCACCTGTTGTCGTTTTGGAAAGAGTTTGAATACAAGACGACTTATCTATGCAATTGGCAGATATCCTCGATAAATATAAATCTAACTTCACCGCTTTCCAATAAATGTGATGGACCTGAGTGCCATGCACTCGTCTTAAAAACTGTGATAGCTGTCATATCTAAAGCCATGAATGCGAATAGGAATTCATAAGTGACACCTCGAATAACTGTTCAATCCTACAAACGATAGAATAGCTACTATATGAGAACATTTCCCGATGTGTCCATTTCCCGAGTGAAGATATGATGAAACCATGAAGGAAGTACATAGTGGCCGTCCTGACTATGATAACAAACCTATTCTATGCAAAAATATAAGTTGGAAAGTTCAACACAAGACAATAGCAGTTCGGAAATATTAAAGACAAGCTATTGGGTAGCTGAAAACACCGTAGTGGTCCATTGATATTAAATCTATTCTATGCAAAAATATAAGATGGAAAATTCAACACAAGGGAGTAGCAGTACGGAAATATTAAAGACGAGCTGTGTAGTGTTCGATTGAGGTGTCCACGCCAGACACGGTTAAGAAAATCCACAAAATGGTAGTGGATGATCGTCGGCTGAAGGTTTGTGAGGGAGCTAGCTAAAATTATAAACATTTCAAAAAGTACTATACATCGTATATTAACCGAAGATTAGAAGACGAGTGCAAGAGTGTTTGGCGATTTTCACTGCAAAAAAACGATTTTCAGCCATGGATGAGACATGGGACCACCACTTAACACCTGGGACAAAGAAACAGTCTAAGCAGTGGAGTGGAATGGGCAAATCGTGTACAAAGTAGGCGAAAACGGTTCCAGGCAAAACCATGACGTCTATTTTATTGATTATCTTCAGAAAGAAAAAACCATCAACTGCAAATATTACGCTAATGAACATCGTAGTAGTCGACCAATTGAGATGTCCACGCTAGAAGATAATTTACAAAATGGATATTGAATGATAGTCGACTGAAGGTGCATGAGCTAGCTGACCAGATAGGCATTTCAAAAAGTAGAAAAGTAAGAAAAGTAGTAGAGTAGTTGAAGATGAGAAAATTGTGCGCTCGATGGATGCCGCGCTTGCTTTCAATAGAGCAAAAACTGCATCGTGAAGACGTGTCATTGTAATGTAGCCAAATTTTTGCGTCGATTTACAACCATGGAAGGGACATAGGTCGACCACTTCACACATGAGACAAATGAACACTAAAAGCAGTGAATTGGAATGGGAGAATCGTGTCCAAAGCCGGTTTCATCTGCAGGCAAGGTCATGGCTTTTGTATTTTGGGATGCGCATGGGATCATTTTTATTGATTAATTGGAAAAATTGGATTGATTTTATTGGAAAAAAAGGAAAAAAGGTGATGAAATTATGGGGAAAGTGGGAAAGTGTTGTATCATCAAGACAATGCTCCAGTTCACATACCCGCGTATTGCTTCATCACGCACCTTATTCGCCATATTAAGCTCCCTTGGACTATTTGCTACTTCTAAACTTGAAAAATAGCTCGGTGGTAAAAGAGTCTGCGGTTGATGGCTATCTTAAGGCTATTTTTGACACTTCGTACTATAAACTGGGTATATAAGCTATTGAATATCGCTGGAAAAAGTTTATCGAGCTAAAATGAGATTCTGGTGGAGAATAAAAAAAAATTTTCGCAACTTTTTTGTGTCTTCTTTGTTAGGTCAGCTAGTTTTGGGACCGCCCTATTCGTATATGTTTGAAATACCAAAGCAATCTTCACTCGTTGTTGAATACTCTTTTTTTGATTTCGCTAAAATCTACACTGTGTAAGAATGAATTTTCGCAACAAAAAGAAAACTTTGACACATTCGTGCTCTGTGGAAATATCATTACATCGCAATACTCCTACTTTTCTTTATTGAATTTATAAAGTTGTTACAAAATGCGAGTTACACATTTAAATGTTGTCAATTTATTTCGTTTGTATAAATGAGTTATCTTTTTATGGGTCTTTTGTAATGCGTTGTTCTATTTGCACAGAGAAATGTATAAATTCCTACGTAAATATGAATTTAGTACCTGATATCACGAACATAATTTGCATAATCACTTTATATCGGTACGATACAAGACATCATCTATTTACGCAACGCAAATCGCATATGTTTTGCACGAGGATGATATGACAAATTACACGAAATGTGTATGATGTGAAAATGCCTTTGAACTGCTTCAAAAAAGGAGTATGAGCCAATTCTTCAATGCATGATTCTACATATTACAAATTTAACTTTCATGCCATTTTTTCGGTTTTGTTTGGAACCTAAAATGAAAAGAATTAACTCAGCATAACGTCTATAAATAATTCAGCTGTGCTATGAAAATCAGCCCTTTGGGCGGAATACGAACAGCTTATTTTTTACATAATAGGTCTACAGGGTGGACAGTTTACTATATTACTGAAAATTTCGAAACACAACTTCCTTATCGAATAATGCAAGACCAAATTATTAATTTACAACGTGTAGTAAAGAAATTAGAGCGGTGCTAGCGAAGAGTGCTTGCGATTGTCCTGATGAATGGATGCGTGCAATATTTTAAAGCTATTTTAAATAAGGATCTTGTTTTGAAAGCATACGAGAATCAACTTCTACTTGATTCTTGTCGGCTGACCTTTCGAATTGTCACCGTAACGGTCGTTGAACTTCTGAAAAGCTTTAAGGAGATTTATTGTTTTGACTTACAATTTGATTAAGACGTATGATCCATTTCTGTAAAATATGCAAAATTACAGTATTAGGGATTAAAAACAATCCGGAAAAGTTTAGGAGCTCTCATGCTATTCCACGATTTGGTGTGATTTATGGGCTGGTGGTATTGTTGATTCATATTTCCTCAAAAATTTGTGCGGCAGGTAGGTAACTTGGCTGACATCATTTATCGCACCCTGATAACAGAAGATTGCCCGACTGATTATTTGTCGTGATTTTTACGACATTTTGCTCCAACAATACGATGCCTCCTGCCACATTGCTGAGAAACCATGGCATTATTGTAAGAACAATTCGGAGTTCCATCATACTTTTAGACTTTTTCCTTTGGGTTAATAATAATTCAAAATCTACATTGTATTGAGGAATTAGAAGTCAAGTCCAACCTTCTCCAGACACCCCTCGAAATGCTCAAATGCATAGTCCAAAATTGAAATCTTACAAAGGAGGGAGTAAGATGCAATTATGGCCAACATTTGAATGAAACTGTCTCTAAACGGGTAGACAACTCAAATTTCGATAGACGCCATAAGCTTGGCCTAACCCAAGCTTATGTACTCAGCATTATAGATTACGGTTCACAGAGGCGTGAACGATATACTTAATCATCGTCAGAAAAATGGGCGTGTCAAAAACGATTTCCCTATTTTTTCCAGTGGGAAATGGGCTTCCTAACAAATGTATTGTTTTTAGTTAACGATAATAAATAAGTTAAGAATAAATGGTTAAAATAACGTGTTACCCATTTAGAGGTTTCAAAACCGCTGTTGTCAGACCGGCTGTTAGTTTTTAAAAACCAAATCATTTGAAGCGTTATTTATTTAGTAAGAAATTTGCCTTTTACGAAAATGAATCCTTTAACAACCAAAAAAAAAAAAAAAAAAAAAACGTGAAAATAGCTAAAACTTGCTACAAAAGCGGTTATTCAAGCGTGGCCACTTTTCGTGTATTATTTGCTATTATGGGGCGATTAGGTCAAAATCGACGTACTGCGAAAGGAATTTGCAAGATTATAAAGATATTTGTAGAGACTGGAAGCGTTACAAACGCTGTCAGGCCTGTGCATCGTCGAAATGTAGGCACTGCCAAAAATATCGCTTCTGATAGTGAGAGTGTGGCGGATAATTCGAATTTTTAAATTCAGACCACTGTGACCGTATGATAACCGACGTTTTTTTCCCCACCATTGAACGGACGATATGCAGTTTCAACAAGACGGTGCTATGAGCCACACAACAGGACCGATTTTGGCTTTTTGGCTTGCGATGAGCTACAAACAAGGGGGGCGTGGTCACCAAAATTTAATGTAAATTGAAAGAAATTATTAAGGATTTTGAGACAAAAGCATACTGGGAGACTATTGGTGGACTCTAATAAGTTAAACCGAACCAACAAATCACAAACGACGTTCAATAAACACCATTCACTTTTGAAAATCCATTGATTTTTAAATAAGCTAATAGTTTTTTATGTGAAAAATTAATAAAAACGTTTTTGTTTGTATGTCGAAGACCTGACATGTTAGAGAAACCCCAATTACAAATTCGAATTCATTCAGTTCACTAAATCATCCTAGGAAAAATATTTGGGTGCTCCAGTGTAAAATCTTGTTGGCTGGCTCTCCATAATTTCTAAGTGAAGCGCTTCAGGAAATTATAATATTTGTTCTTGGGTTGTGCTTTTGTTCAGTGTTTTTGTTTATAAGATACTAGCATTTTACCACGCCCCTTCTGGTACCTTTCGCACTTTCGTTGCATCTCATAAGGACGTTGAACGTTGGTGTACTGTTTTAGATTACATACAAATACTATTTAATATATAGTACATAAAACTTTATACCTATATACAGACGAATATAAATATGTGGTAATCTGTATATACGCATAGTGTTTTAATATTCAAAAAGACCCACCATGGACCCCATCATTACCAAGAGAATGTGAAAAACAACGAATTACAAGACCGTAGCTTATGGGATCACAATAAATGCCAAATGCGTAATTGATTGCCATTTCAAACGAGCTGGCAACAAAGACATAAAAATCCTCCGCCCAAGCAAACAAAATTATTAAAATAGGATAATAAAATTCTAAGGAAATTAAACGCTAAAGGCCTATAGCAGTAACAAAGTGATTTCGAATGTAAATTTCGTTTGCATAACATATTATTCATCCATATGAGACAGACAGAGAGAGAGACACACATCAAATCTATAGAACGAAATCGTTTTATTCAAATGGTTTTTGAAGATATTCATGAAAAAGATGCCTTGCGAGTTGAAGCAGCGTCTCCCCTCTACCCTCACCAAGAGAGACCCGTGCAAAAGGTAGAAAATCAAATATCAGCAGGTCATAAAAACCGTTTATCACAAACAAGAAGGCAACAAGCGCCTGATGACAGGACTCGGGGTGACGGATGGCTAGAGTGGTTGTGCCAACGAGGCGCAATGCTGCCATACTGGATGGAGATCCTCTGCCGTCAGTGGTATGAAAATCTGAATTCAACCATAATAATTCAAATATCCTTCTAAAGTTATTCATGCAGAAAAATAAGAAACCTTCCTCCTAACGAGTCAAAATGCCTTCATAAAGGGAGGACAGCAAATAAAACTTCTAAAATGTAATAAAAAATATTAAAAATTATTTTATGCAAGAGCCAGAGGTAGAAGAAGTAGTGTGCAAAGGTTTAAACGTCAAAAGGATTCAGTATTTTTTCCGCAATTTTGTAGCAGTTAACTGCTATTGCTCGCCATCGTTTCATAAGGTGTGGTAAAGCTGGGAAACATAAAAATTCACCCAAAGAAAAATTAAAATATGAAATTAGAAAAATAAAAGAAATAAACATTTTTTGTTTAACAATTGCAGGTTTGTTTTCCTATTTGCGCATCAGCAGAAGGGTTTTAAAACTCAAAGCCAATAAATCATTTCTTTCATTTAATAGGTAACATTGAGGAACAATTTAAAGTCTACTGGACCTCTTCGGACCAAACCATCCGAATACGGTTAACAAAATTTTTGTAACATTGCGCATTTTTTAAAATTTTACTATCAAAGTTAAGAGAAAGCAATTTTTTGGAATTTTTTTTGTACGTATACAAAAATGTGCCAAATTCTAAACAAAACAAATGAAGAATTCCAAAAATGTGTTCGATTTTTGTAGCCCTTATATGTATATTCTGTTAAAAAGTACATGGAATTGATAATTTAAAAATCTAGCTTATAGAAATTGTCGAAATTCTTTTTTTCACCAAGTTAACAGGATTGCGCGTGGGATTATTTTGATTGATTACCTCTGGAAAGGAAAACCCCATCAACGGCGAATATTATGCTAATTTATTGCAGCATTTAGGTGATGAAATTATGATAAAAAGACCACATTTGGCGAAGAAGAAAGTTTTGTTCCATCAAGATAATGCTCCAGTTCACACATCCACTATTGCAATGGCCAAATTTTGTGAACTAAATTTCGAATTGTTTCTTATTTGTCAGATTCACTTCCTTCGTACTATTTACTGAGAAAATGTCTCGGTAATAAAAGATTTGCCAACAATGAGGAGGTGCAGTCTGCTGTTGATGGCTATTTTAAAGAGTTTGACAGTTCTTACTGTAAACAGGGTATACGGGGTGTGTTAAAAAAAATAAGGTGAATTTTCATTTTTCTCAAAAAATATTTATTTATTCATCAATTTCTATTTTATCTCCTTCTAAGTGGTCCCCCTCTGATATAACATACTTGTGCCAGCGTTTTTTCCAATCCTCGAAGCAGTTATGATATGCACTTTTTGGTATGTCCTTGAGCTTTCTCAGCGATTTGATTTTTATCTCCTCAATTGTCAGGAAACGCCGTCCTTTCATGGCTCTCTTCAATCCTGGGAACAGGTAAAAGTCGCAGGGGACCAAATCCGATGAATACGGTGGCTGAAGCATGGTAACGGTGTTGCTTTTGGCCAAATAATCTTTCACAAGCAAAGATGAGTGAGCAGTTGCATTATCATGGTACAAAAGTAATGAACTTTTTTCCACAATTCCGGGCATTTTTTTTTTCGTATTGCTTCACTCAAACGGCGCATAACTTCAGGGTAATACTCCTTATTTACCGTACGACCTTGTGGTAAGAACTCCTGATAAACTACGCCATGGTAGTTGAAGAAAACAGTGAGCAAAACCTTGACATTTGATCGAACTTGGCGCGGTTTTTTTGGTCTTGGTTCTCCTGGACTCTTCCATTGGGATGATTGATCTTTGGTTTCCATGTCATAACCACACATTCATGATTCGTCATCAGTTATGACCCTTTTAAGCAAATCTGGATCATCGTTGACGTCATTCAAAAATTCCTAAGCGATGCTCATGCGATGTTGTTTTTGGTTAAAATTCAGCATTTTTGGAACGAACTTCGCTGCCACACGCTTCATGCAAAAAATTCCTGAAAAGATTGCATGGCATGAGCCAACCTATATGCTAACTTCCTCAGGAACTTTTCTAATTGTGATTCGTCGCTTCTCCACAACAATTTTCTTCACTTTCTTGATATGCTCATCGGTTGTTGATGTGATGATGATGTGCTGTGGCGTCCAGAGCGAGTGTCGTCATTCACATCTTCTCGACCTTCTGTGAAATGCTTGTACCACTTGTAAACATTTTTTTAACTCAGAGTACTCTCACCGTATACCGCTGTCAATATTTCAAGTGTTTTTCAGCACTGCTTAATTCCATTTTTTACACAAAATTTGATGCAGCTTTTTTGGCCCATTTTTTTCGATAGCAGAAAATCGCCGAATACGCAAAACACTTGTCTTATTTATGCCTGTCAGAAACTAAATAAACATGCTATATGGATAAAACCGTCAACATATCTTCGAGACGAGTGTACCAACATAAAAAAAAATGATAGCAATAATCGAAAGTCGAATGTACGTGATCCGCGAAATTTGAAAATTCACCTTATTTTTTGAACACACATCGTAGAGGCTATTTATTGAATATAGCCGGAAAAAATGTATCGCGCTAAAAGGAGATTTTGTTGAAAAATAAAGAAAGTCCCAACTTTTTTGTGTTTTCTTTGTCGGCTAATTTTGGGACTGACCTCGTATATTCTGTTAAAAAGTACAAAGAATTCATAATTAAAAAGTCTCGCTTATAGAAACTGCCGAAATTCTTTTTTTGCCAGGTTTACAGGGTTTGATTTTGTAACTTATTTGTACAATGAATGGAAATGTCGAACAGAGAATTTGTCTCAAACTTTGTGTTAAAAATGATTTTTTTTTTAAATGTTACAAAAGATGTATTGTGAATTGGCCTTAGAACCCCTGCATATGAGTGGTACAGTGTATTCGAAAGCGGTCGAGATATGGCGAGAGCTTCATCTCGTTCTGATCAGCCATCGACATCTTCAACTGAAGTTAGTATCGATTAAGTGAAGGAAATGGTGTTTGAGAGAGATAATCGCTTAACTTTCAAATCATAATATTTTACACGATTATTTGGGTATGTTGTCGCCCAACTAGTTGTAAAATAGCCGAAATATCTTCAAAAACTGCATTGCGTTAAGATGTTAGAATGAGTTAATTCCGATCTCACATTCGTAAAATGCATTATAAAAGATGAGGAGACATGAATTTACGAGTTTGACATGCAAACCCGCAAGCAAGTTGTTTGGGAATGGTGCCTTCCAAATAAGTCGAAACCAGAAAAAATCGCAACAAAATCGATCAAAAGTCAGTGTAGACAGTTTTCTCTGATTGTCGCAATGTTGTGCACTAAGAATTCTTGTTAGAAGATCAAGCGGATAATAAAGAATATTATCTGCACCTTATGTGGTGTTTGAGGGAGGAAATTCGTTGAAAAAGGTCAGATTTGTGGTATAAGGCTATTACTGTGAACGAATTTTTGGCCAAAATTTCATCAAATATCATCGAACAACCACTTTGTTAACCTGATATTTTTTTATTAGCACTATGAGACATAACGCATTCAGTTTATAAGACATAAAAGAGATTTTAGGACTACAATTGAAGCCTTTTCCATAAAATGAGATTGAAAAATGTCTTGATAAGCGGACTATTCGTTAATGTACTTTAAATGCGATAAAAATCATAAATCATACTACAATAAAATCACACTTTTTTGGCTGAATGTATACGATAAAGATTATCTATCTGGCTTAAAGATAATTGAAATATACTCTCTCCAACATTTTTCAAAATTTTGTCATTACCCTGATAACCTACAATGGGTTGTCTACCTACTTTACAATTGCCAATTAAGTTAACAATTAATGTTCTTAATATATAAAACGTAATTTTAACGAACACTTTTTTTCGATCCAGAGTCTAGCTGTGTAGTTTTTGCTTCAAGTCGATGTAAGTAAACTTTTCTATTCATAAGTAATTACCTTGAAGGATGCCCTGCTACAGCCATCTACCGCTTTTCAGTTGATGTCGAAGTTGTTGATCTGAACGTTACAGTTTAATTCGTTTGTAAACCACGGTTCAGTGAGAAAATAAACTGCACTTGACAGTAATGCCAATTATGAAAAGGAGGAGACTAGAAAATGTTTTCAAGTCGAGAGAGGAGAAAAAAATATGCAAACCTTAACGAGAGGACAGGAAAAGAGGTGTGAATAATAGTTATAGTCATACTTTTTGTAGCAAGTACAGTGTAAATGGTATTCATCGAGGTGAAACGAAGTAAATTCCAAGTAGATTTATATACTTGGATAATATTGTTGAAATAATGTTTAATCTTAAATTACTTTGGTTACCAATCGTAACATTTTACCAGTTGCTGGCCTAAAGTGTTCTATCGGCTTTGTTATTTACCTATATTTATTTAATATGCAACTACTATACTTGACGTATACCAGTTGGGATTGTTTACAACTATTCATTCACATTACTTAACATAAAATAATATAAAAGAAAATTTCTTACAAATTAAAAAATATATAAACATAAATAGAAAGTAATAATATAAAGCAATATAAATAATATTTGCTATGAAAAGTGTATAAAAAAATGTATATCATAAATAATAAAATATTAAATAAAGGGTGTCCTAACAAGAACGCAAGATTTAAATGACTGATGTAGCAATTGAATTGCTCCTCTGGCTGTATGACATGTGGCGCCGTCTTGTTGAAACCACATGCCCTCCACATTCATTTCTTCAATTCTAGGCACGAAAAAACTGGTTATCATTTCACGATACCGAACACCATTGACTGTTTGGGCTTGACATGCCTCATTTTCATAAAAAAAGGTCCAATGATTCCTCCAGTCCAAAATTCACAGCACACAGTGACACGTTGAGGATGCATTTGCTTCTCGTGAATCACTCGAGGATTTTCATCACCCCAAATGCGACAATTCTGCCTATTGACGAAGCCATCAAGATGAAAATGGGCCTCGTCATTGAAGATGATTTTATCGGCAAAATCAGCATTTTCATGTTGTTTCTCCAATAACCAATTAACGAACTCCCTTCGCTGTCCATGGTCAGCTGGCTTCAGTTCCTGAGTCAATTGAACTTTGTGTGCATGAAGATGCAAATCTTTCGTCAAAATTCGTTGCATAGTGGATTTGGAGACACCAATTTGCTGAACTCGGTGTCGAATTGAGATGGATGGAGTTTGAGCGACATCATCATGTACAGCTGCTATATTTTCAGTCGATCGACCTGGTTGAAGGCACGTTGTTGTCTTTACATCACTAACAGACCCAGTTTTGGCAAATTTATCCATTAATCTCTTTACAGTAGACTCTTTTAGAGCATTATCCTGACCCCAAATTGATCACAATTTGCGAACTGTAGCCGCAAAACTTTCACCATTTTGGTAGGACAATTTCACAATAAGGATGCGTTGTTCATTCGTGTAGGGCTCCATTTTTACTAACCTTGTACCTTCTACTAGCAAACAATAACAATTGTTCAAATGTCAAACAATGACACTTCGAATGGCGCCAAATTTAAATCTTGCGTTCTTGTTGGGACATCGTTTAGTTGATGAACAAAAAATATATTATAAATTTTATTTACTTATAATATCAATTAAAAACGTATAATATTTAGGCTTTAAATGAGAGTGAGAGTAACTGAGTATATCTCAAAACTTAACTATATTAAAAATAACTAAAATAACTATAATTAAAATAAAAGGATAACTAAACTTATAGAATTACGAATGAAGATACAGAACAGATACACAACAATTATACGAGAGTGATGGACATGACACAAAGACAAAAACAAACGCACTTCTTCCACTGGATAATAAGGACACACTATAGAAATATTAGAAATATTAGCAGAGGAGATGACGACATAAAGGAAAAGGTGGCGGGAGACATCGAACAAAGAATTTGAAACAAATTCAGAGCTGGCTGCGTGGCTATTCCAAATAGTGGCTATTCCAATAGAATATCAATTAGCAGGTGACACACGTTGGCAACCAGTAATAAATGCAAATTATTATCTATTAAGTATTTTTCGCTTTAAAATTTCGATTGAGTCGTTACACGATATATAACAATAAATTTCGTTATGTATTGAGCACAGGCAACGGAATGAACTACGAATTTCATAATTACTTCTTGCAGTACTGAGTACTAACGGCAGAAAATTTCGGACAAATCTTTGCGGAATATTAAAATTAACTTTGCTCAGTATGAAAGGCGGATCTATTTGTCCACAAATTAACAATAAACACAGCTCTTAGCATGAATCTTCTTTTTTCAAGAGTGGGTAGAGAAATGAGATTTAATCGATTTACATAGGGCGGCAAGTCTTCATAGTTCCAGGGGAGACCTCGAAGAGCAAAGAGAAGAAACTGTTTCTGAACAGATTCAATACTTTTAATATAACAGCTATATGTGGGACTCCAAATGACACAGCCATATTCTAAGCATGGGCGAACGAGGTTTGTGAAAAGACGTTTAGTGGCATAAAAGTCATCAAATTCCCTGGACCACCTTTTAACAAAACCTACTAAGGAAATTGCTCTACTAACAACGTAATCAATATGCAAATGGAATCTGAGTCACTGGTCTAGTGTTACACCTAAGTCAACTATAGATGCAAGACTTTCCAACTTATAAGAACCTGCACTCGGACGTATAATTCTGCGTACAAACTATTACTTATATTTTAACATGATTTTGAAGTGCCGAGTCATAAAGGTAATCCTTTTAAATTGAGTTTTATTTACAGCTAAACATTTCAAAATTATGCTAAGTTTTTTCTTTTTGCATTTGGTTGCACTTGACAACTTAAAAACAATAATATGGCATCTTTGGTTATATGCAAAAGTCTGCGTATAATACTCATTGTTTGTATCAAACTGATCTATCAAGCGGTTTTTGGATTTTTTTTGTTTCGAATTGCAATAAATTTCTAGTAATGGCAAACAGAAAAGAAATTAATGTTACTGAGCGCAAAATTATTGTTCATTTGTGGAAACAAGGAAAAACTTTCCACAAAATCGGTCAAATAGATGAAAGGACTCACTCCACCATACAGAGAGTGATAAACAATTTTAAAAACACTGGAAATTTAGTCTCGAAGCCTCGTTCAGGTCGTCCACCAAAATTAACTGAACGCGAAAGTAGAGTTGTGGTGCAGTCGGTGAGGGAAAACCCCAGATTAACAGCATCAAAAATTGCTGAAAACATAAATTCACAATTTAATAAACATGTATCAAAAGACACTGTTCGCAGAATTTTGAAAAAGGCCAACTACAGAAGCCATGTAGCAAGGAGAAAGCCCCTAGTGTCGTTAGTTAATAGACAAAACTGAATTGCTTTCGCCGAAGAACACGTAAATAAACCTGCAGAGTTCTGGAAAATAGTTCTATTTACAGATGAAAGCAAGTACCGCATTTTTGGCATAAAAGGCCGCCAACTTGTTTGGAGAACGCTTTGTACAGCCTTGAATCCCAAAAATTTAAAACCAACAGTTAAACATGGTGGTGGTGGCGTAATGGTTTGGGGCTGCATGGCAAGTATGTGTGGGTAATTTAGAGTTTATTCCATCTACAATGAATCACAGGATCTATTTAGAAATTTTGAAAAAAATCTTACCGAAAGTTTTAGAAAATTGGGCATTGAAGGCGATTACATCTTCCAACAAGACAATGATTCAAAGCATACTGCACTAAATACAAGGCTTTGGTTGTTGTATAATGTACGAAAGAAATTAAAAACTCCTCGGCAGTCACCAGACCTAAATCCCATTGAGCATTTGTAGGATTTACTGGAAAGAAAAATACGAAACCACGTAATAACATCAAAGGAAATGCTTCCAAACGTATTAACTGAAGAATGGGGAAATATAAGCTCGGAATACACCGAAAAATTGGTTTCATCAATGCCAAAACGCCTTAATGAAGTTCTCGCTCGTCCTGGTTATCCGACTTTTTATTAATATGCAGTACAAATAAAAAAAAACCTGTTGTATTTAATTTTTTTATTTTATGTACGCAGACTTCTGCCTAGTCATGAAATTATTTTTTTTTTAAATTGAATTATTATAAATTTTGTTAATTCTGAAATAAGTATTTTACAATACAGTTATGTTCTTAAATAAGTAAGAGCTTTATTTAAAGAAGTTTCAAATGATTACCGTTTATTTCGATACCCAAAATAAGAGCAAACTTCTAGTTTTCGTTCTTGTACGCAGATTTATGCGGCCGAGTGTATATACCTATAGAAATTCCAGATCTGTAAATTATTCCTACAAAATGGCAACTTCTTACATTTACAAAGGTTCAACTTCATGCCACTAATGTCGCACCAACTAACAATTCTATTTAGATCATCCTGCAAATGACTTACATCAATAACTGACTCAAATGACGAAAATAATTTAACATTGTCGGCATACATCAAGATTCTAGAGGAACGAATAATCGATGGCGAATCATTGATATATAATACAAAGAATAATGGTTCCAAATGGCTACCCTGGCGGTGCTCCAGACGTATCATGAACATCAATGGATAGACAATACCTAAATACTACTTTCTGGGTGGGTCCCTTAAGATAAGACGACAGCCAACTCAGAAATTTCGGAGACGTACCAATAACATCTAGTTTATAAATCAATAAATCATAAACTACTGCATCGAATGCTTTACTGAAGTCAGTACAAATTACTTCCGTTCGACGTTTATCTATAAACGTTTAAAAAAACGTAGGAAACCAATTCTAGCAAATCCGTAGTCGTGGACCGACCCACAACAAATCCATTCCGGCAAAAAGGATATTAAGGATGACATCAAATGAATCAATCTGTTCGAAACCAAACGTTCAAAAAGCTTCGGGATTGCACTTAATCTAGCAATACCCCTATAATTGGTTATCACCCACCTATCACCGTTTTTAAACAAAAAACATAGTTTCAATCCATAACGTTTCTTTAGCTTTCATTTACTCCGAAAGCGACAATTTTATTTATTTATCAAGACAATTACTTAGAAATAAATTAAGAATAAATAAATTCAGAAAAACATGATTCGACAGAAGGGAAAATCATTAACACTTAAAATACGTATTTTCATTCGGTCAGACAACTGGGCCTTGCAAGCCTACTAATGTGGGTAACAAACAGTACACACAAAATTTTCTCAGCTTCTGTCCATTGTTTGTGATCTACAATCCTTGGTAAATTTTGTGTAAATTGAACAGCCCCATCTGGTCGAGGGCGGTCACAAAACTACTCGAATTGACGTATTCTCGTAGATGGTGCCAGTGGTTTGAAAAAAAATATTTTGGTGAAATATGGTAACCTAATAAAACATATGTTTTAAGTTTTAAAGCGCCACGCCATGCGCCAGTGAATTTATAAACACAGAAAAAAATTGGTCGCCGTTTTGTAATTCAATATTTCCATTTGAAAGGTCTCAGTCCAACCAATATTAAAGCCGAGCTAACTTCTATTCTAGGGGAGTCTGCTCCTTCGTTTATGACTGTAAAATATTGGGTAGCAGAGCTTAAACGAGGCCGCCAAGACAAACACCGTAATGCTTGACCACTTGAGGTGTCCACGTCAGTCACGATTAAGAAAATTCACAAAATGGTATTGGATATGCATTTGAAACAGTGAAATATTCGTACATCGTATATAGACCGAAGATTTCAAGATGGGAAAGCTGTGCACAATGTGGGTGCCGCGCTTGCTTTTAATAGAGCATGTTTCAAGGCAATAAAGCTGATGTTTTGCGTCAATTTATAACCATGGATTATACATGGGTCCACCACTTCACACCTGAGACCAAGAAACCGTCAAAGCAGTGGACTGGAATGGAAGAATCGTTTCCATCGAAGACGGTTCCATCTGTAGGCCAGGTTGTGGAGTCTGTTTTTTGGGATGTGCATGGGATTACTTTTATTGATTATCTTTAGAAAACATATCAACGGCGAATATTATGCTATTGCCGCGTTTATGTGATGATATTTTGGGAAAAAGGCCGCATTTGGGCGAAAAAGAATATGTTATTTCATCAAGACAATACTGTACTTCACACATTCAATATTTCGACGGCCAAAATTAATAAATCATAGTTTGAATCGCTTCCTCACGTACCTTATGCGCCTATGTTAGCTCCCTCGAACTAGATTCTAAGGTATTTCCAAACGTGAAGAACTGGTTCGGTGGTAAAGGATTTGCCAGAAGTGAAGCGGTAGAGCCTGCGGTGTATGGCTATTTTAAGGAGTTTGAAAGTTCTTATTATAAACTAGATATAGAAACTATTGAATATCGATGGAAAAAGTGTATCGAGTTAAACAGAGATCATGTTGGAAAAGGAACATTTTTCTTGACGTTTTTCTTTGTTAGGTCGGCTTGTTTTGGGACAGCTCTCGTATCTTCATACACTCTTAGATTCTATATATTCTATACGGTTATGCTATGTATTTTTACTCATATTTGGTACACATTAAATGTTTTATAAGGTAATGTTCGAAAATGGAAAGAAAGAGAGAAAAAATGCATTGAAGCACTTCTTCTGATACTTCTCATACAAATTGATCGATTTTCAATTTCATAGATTTTTGTTCATTGTGTTATTTTGCAGCGTCTGTTAAAATGCCAGAAAAACATTCTAAGTAATTACGCTTTTGTGGTATCATTCATACAAATGACCGATTTAACACCCTTTTATTCTTAGCTTCGTGTCTTTCAAACAATTACATTTAAATCAGTTAATTTTGGCAAACGTCATGCATCTGATATGCTTAGTTTTGAGATACCCATTCGGGTACCCTCCTCCGATTTAGTGAAATTTAATTTTCCCCTTTAAAAATGTATAAACAGCTGTAACATAAATTTTTGCCGGAAGCATTTAGTTGTAATGTTTTGTTAAATGTGCGAAAATCGACCAGATGATCCTGTTATTTCAAGTTACAAGTTTCATTTACAAGTTTCGTAATTTAACTCATAAACTCCTGGTGTCAAATCCACGTTATTAAGTACAAATTATTGAATGAAATCTAATGACTGGCCACGAACATTCCATTCCTCCTCACATATTTCCATTAATGCAAAAAGTTGTTGGAGGGAGATATATGTAAGTCACTGACTGAAATTCCTGCACACCAGTTATGTCGTTTTGCTTCGTCCACACAACGTGACCCGGCCAGAGTAATTGATGTATTTTATGCGATTTTAATCAAATTGTTGTTTGTCTACAGCTCTTGATTCATACGTCGCCTATTCGAGTACTCGTTCTTAGCTATGATTTATCCATTGTTTCATATAGGAAGACTCACAGAACTGATTTATACACTTGTGATATAATCCAGGATTCTGCACAGCAATACAGATAGGACTAATATCTACATTTTTAGTCGATGGAAGAGGACTTTGTCACCGAATCCCTTACCAAGCCCATAATAGCGACTAATACTGTGTTCAGTTCACTCCATTCGACCGTAATTTCCAAACTGTTATTATTGATTTTATGAAGATCAATCAAATCATAAACCATTCCATGACAAAGTTATGGTGGTCAATGTTCATATATCATATCAAATCACTTTACCCTTTGTTTGTCGAAGGAAAGAGTTTGGTTCTGGCCTCGTTTACTGCCAGTCCTGACCCATTCTCAATGCATGAGGTAGTTGCCAGTCATATAAACAACATGTGTCTTTTAGTGAAAATTTTAGTAGTCAAGTTTAATGTAGAAATCTAAATGTTGTCGAAGATGTCGCAGGATAATCTGCGACTTTACTAAAGCTAGCCTACAGATATTTATAAACTTTTTTGGCCTGCCGCATTCTGTCATAATTTCTTCCAATTTTTGTCACTATAAAGATGGCATAAAACGATTTATTTTTCTTGGGTCTTCCCCATGGTTTTCCATTTGATCAGTTGTAGACTTACAAGGTCCGATCAGCCTACATAGATTTTTTCCCATATCGCACTTGCTAGAACCTTAGTGAGCGATAATCGGTGCACACAATTTAATCACCTTTTCCGACCAACCGGCTTTATACCCTTAGACTTCAGGTATCCGCAATGCATTCATTGAGTCAAATCAAAGTTAGGAGCTAATGCGTGCTCATTATCAGCACATCACTGACGTTCTTAAATAGATCTACAAGCCATCTGCAATTGCGATTTTATTTGGCTCGTTGATGGAAGAACTTAGCCGGCATGATAACTTCACTTGAGCTGCCATCAGGCACTTCTCTCCATACATCCGTGACCAGTTTTCAATTGTTGTTTTAATTGCTGTTGGAAGGATACGTGTACCACTGTCTTTACTTTTTAGTTTTTGGTAGAAATTTCAAGTTTTAGTTTTCTTTCGCTTAGCATACTAGTATGTTCTGCCTGCTTTCTTCCCTTGTAACATTCTCTCATAATACGTTTTACAATTGGCTGCAGGGTTGCCATCTTTGCAGCAGCCTACACCTAAGATGTAATTCATCATTCTTCGAAATACTTCACATTTACGTGCAGACTTAAACTGAAGAACTAAATGCTTACACTTCCTGCTCTCTACAAATTCTCAACTCAGTTTGTTGTTCTCTTCATGGCCGCAGATATGATTGCATTTTGGGGCAGGAGGTTACAAACTTTTTTTAAATTGTTGTACTTGAAAATCACTAAAACTGCAAAAACTTTTACATCTCGAGGCATTCGAGGTGTATAACATTTGATACGACCAAAAATGTAATTCTCATAATGAAACGTTTAAAGTCGCAAGTATTTTCCAAATGATTTGTTTGTATTTACGTTTTAAGTCGAGTAAACGATACCCTTCTGCTTTGAATGGCTGGCTGTTAGACACGGTAAATATCGCAAGCCTTTATAGAATTTCTTAAAAATTGGTACAGCCTAATATTTTACCAGATCGTAGCCAGGGATTGTAAATGGGCTATATCGACCGACCCCTTCTGGTACCTGCCACACAAATTGAATTATTTTTGGAAATCTTTCTTTTTTTCCTGTAATTCCTAATTTGTTGGCTAAAATAACTGTCAACTGTATTATATTATAATGCTGTATAATAATCAATAAAATTTCAAAAGAGCAATCGAAACCGAATTAGCCACGCGCCTTCTGATACCTCCCATACAAATGACCGGTCCAGCGCACATATTCTTAGCTCTATATCGTTTAGCCAGGTGTACAAAATTCCATCAAATTTGATACATTTAATGCATTTCATGAAATTGAATTTGGAAATGAATATAACTTCCAAGACCTTCTATAAAAATGAGCGATTTAACGCACATATTCTTAGGTTCATATCTTTGTTCCATTGCAACAAATTCTCTCAAATTTAGTACACATTAAGCGCATATTAAGGTACAGTCCAAGAAAGAAAGTGGCGGGCATTGCCACTACCCTTCTAGTATCGCAAATACAAAAATTGGTTAATTTTGCAATATTCAAACTTTCCTCTCTAGTTTGCAATTAGTAGGATGCAGTAATCTTGTTTTTTTATTGCCTGTTACATTGATTTCCAATGGTTGGTAAAACTTGAGAAAAGTCGATCATGTAACCACGCCTCTTCTGGTACTTTTCATACAAATTACCTAATTTGCTTGTATGTTTCTGGCTTCATATTTGGAATAAATACATGGTAGACTTAATTCTGAGGATCAAAATGGACACCATCGCCGCGCCTCTTCTAGTATTTTTCAAACGAATTTGAATTTTGAAATGCAATTTTTCCCTATCTTGTAGACTGCAGTAACTCAATTTTTTCTAAATTTTATTGTCTTATAATGCTTGCCAAAATTTAAAAATATATACCGGACAATCATAGTCTTTCTACTGCCTCCAATGCAAATTTTTTAAATTAAGGGGTCCCGGTGGTCTAGAGCTCGAAAATTTAGGGTATTTTCAGAATTTTTTTTACAATAAAAAAATGAAAAACGGTAATTAAATTTGTAACGTTTTTTATTTAACTTCTTTTACATACAAAAAAGAGAAAAGAAAATTTTAATTTTAATAATTTTAAAAATGGTGCTGAAGTTGACCCTCCCGAAAAATTGGACCTGAACAGTGTTGTCCATTTTGGCTCTTCTATTTATCTGAAACACAAAAACCAGAAAAATTATTAATCAGTACGACTGTAGTTATGTCACGTACTAGAGTAAAAAAAGTTGACACTTTAAAAATCAGGATTTTTCTGTTTTTTAATCAAAAAATGCGAAATAATTGAAATAATAATATGATTCTAGAACGGGCGACAGCCATTAATATTGTGAGCAACATATTAAAATTTCGTTTGAATAGTTTTTTTTTTTTTTGACAACACCAGGCCGAAAAAATAATTGAGTTTAAAGCTTTTGAGAGTGGATATTTTCAAAAATTTCAGAAATTTTTAATACTTACAGTTAATCAGCGATTCCAGCACCAAAATAATAAAAATAATAGCAAATAATCATATATGTACAAAAGGTCATATTTCCGAGAAGGGCCAGAATAGCTGCCGCGTGACGACCAATGTGACCATTGACGCCGCCGCGTGACGAATCTGACTCTACCTGCTAAAACGGCTGTTGAATCGAAAATACTGGTGGAAATATTCTTCCAAAAATTTGACAGTATATTCTTAAAAGTCCATACTTTCGAAATATCAAAAAAAAAAATCGATTTTTTGAAAATTCTAGACCACCGGGACCCCTTAACCAAGATATGCCTATGTTCATATATTTCATTCCATTGCGCTAAATTCAGTACAATTTAGCACTCATCATGAGCTTATTAAACTTACTTAGTAAAAAAAATAAATAAAATGCATGCAAGGAAGCACACGTTAATCACATTTTGTGATGGGGAAGTGGTGAAAAATTGCGTAATCATCATTGAAATCGAGTATTGAGTATTTAAAGTTTTTATAGATGGAATGACAAACTTAGTATACCCATCATCATATAAAGGAGGATAAGCAAATATTTTTCCCAAAAACTTTAAATGGAGCTTCTTTATATAAGCTGGTAAAAGTTATATTTTCGGAGCATATTATGTCGCCTAAGAAATAGACTTTGGAGTAATTCTTACTAACAAGTTTTGCTTTATTTGTTAGGAATTATAATATTATATAGGTATAAATGGGGATCGAACCAATGTTTTTAAGTACTTGATTACCGTTGTTTTGGAGGTTGTTTAAAAGCGTTTCGTTGGAGGCGGTAAACATACGCGGATTGGATCCTTAGAAGTGGTGAAAATGTGTTTCTTTTTGCTGGGTAGTTATGATCGGTTTCGGCATGATCTCCATGAGGCATGTTGGACTCTGGTACCACTTGATATTATGTTTTTTTTTTTTTTTTTTTTTTTTTTTTTTTTTAAAGGGGAGAATTGGGAAAAAAAAAATTTTTAGGCAAAATTTAGGTATGAAAATTTTCTTTCCAGCTTTTTCATTTAAATTAACCAGGCTCATTTATCCATTCGGCAGCATATGTGACTTATAATAAACAGATTTAAGTATGAATTCAGGTCTGTCTGCAAACTGTTTAGTCAACTCCGTGCAGAATTTGCATTAATCTTTTACACATATGCAGCAAGTTAAAAATCATTTAGCCCTGCAGTCATTTAATTTATGTAATCGTTACCCGAAATTAGAGATGGTTGATGATGGTAATCATCTGGTGGTAGTGCTATGGATGTTCCTGTTTGTATGCAGAGTTCAATTTAGCGATTTCTCTCGATGCCACCGATCCATGGATCATTGGTTCCAATTGTGCGAATGAAAATTGACTGCATTATTTCTAGGGTACCACAGGAATTGCACGATTTCGAGAAAATCAAACTGAGAGAAAATCAAATCTATATACGAGTAAGTTATAAGCGGAAGACTTCGATAAGTAATAACTTTGGTTCTTTTCTTGTTCGTTAATTCAGATCGTTTTTTTATGAAAACCCAATGCAAACGGAACTTTGCTGGAAGTATATGTGCATATGTGAGTTCACCTGACTAAAATTTCTGTACTGTTTTGCCTACAGATTAATAAAATAGTTCCTCTAACTATTGTCTTGCTACTACTTGCGAGCATATCCTTGGCGACATTTTGCACATATTTAATATAAACAATTATTCCAGAGTAAACGAGTATAAAAGATAAAAATTCTTAATGATTAACGTTTTTTGTGTTACAAATTGTTCAGTAATGATGGGAGGCTAAAGCCAGCATTATGTTTCATTTATTCATTTCAAGTGGAAATTCCACCCAGAAGATAATTCCGCCCACATTCTTCACGCTTAGCTAGTTACTGTATGCTAATGATGTTCGGTCATCGACGCGTGTTACAATGAACCATAACCATTTTTAAAAATATACAACCTTTTGCTTTGGCATTTACAACATTAACATTCCTATTCAATTCTTCAGGAACAGGAACCTTTGAACTTACGAATATTAAAGGATATTAAACGTCAAAGAGCGTTAAACTTTTACAAAGTTTTTTTTTTACAAATACTGTTCTCAATGGCTGCAATTGGGGTATCGAATGAAATGAAAAGATTTATGCTATTTACGGGTTGTTTTTCATGTTTCTTGATTGAGTCTTTAACTGGTCTGAGAAGCCAACTTAAAAGTTCAATGGCCTTTGAATGCTAAAGTACTTCAAAAAAAAGAAATTGTCCCCAAAATCAAAAGCTGAGTATTGGAGGTTGTTACAAATACCTAACGTTTTACATTCAATTGAATATGCTAAGGGCTCAAAGAGTATACTGGGCTATTGCGTCCTCTTTTGCTTTTCTTATTCTTACACATTTTCTTTATATTTCTTCCAAAATGACCTGTTTCCATTTTTAAAGTACTTCCTTCTTCAAAACCACAAAATGCTTAAAGTCTTCAGAGATGCATTTTCATTTTAACAAATTGCACTTTATGATGTGCTCAGACATCGGGGAGAAATTCCACAAAGCAGCAAACAATTTGTAACAATCAAAAAACATTAATTTTCCAACCAAAAATAACTCTGGAGAAAAGCTAAAAGGAAATTATTTCGCCTCATACCTTTATGGGTTTTACCGCATGTACAGTGAAATGCTTTTGTGGAGGACCACAGACATGCTGTTGTGCACGGATGAGAGGCAGCAGGGTTTAAATAAAATAGCAGTGTGAGAAATAAATATTTGTTATGACATCAAATATGATATTTCAGAAGATAGGTGATATAAGTAATATGAGGGATGTACTAGAATTTGCCACAAATTCAATTCGTTACACACCTTGAGGTTAGTAATAGGATTCTTTAATATAACTTCTTGTCTCCTTGGAACAACTTTGGACTTTCACAATGTAGGAAACCACTTTTGCCATGGAAGAATTAGCTTTTATATTTCTATAACTTGATCCGAAGGAATTAATCGTTTGATGCTACAAAAATATAACACCCGAAAGGCAACTTTTCATATAACAAGTATCTTTTGGTAAAATGTGTTTCATGATTTTCTAAGTCAATTGAGAGATGCGCGTCTGTCTGGTTGGTTTTATAGCTGACTGGTAGACACAATAACCGCCTTAAATATTTACGAAACTTCCAAATATATATAAAATATAATATAATAATATAAAGCATAGTAGATCGGTTATGTTGAAATTGTTGTTTAAATTGACTGACAATATTTTTTTTTTGCCCCCGAAATTTAAATTTAATTTCTTCCCTGAAGGTTTCAATTTGTGAATTGCAGTATCGTACATTTTTGCCCATTGTATTGCTCTATAATGTTTGATAAAATTAAAAAAAAATCGAACGATTAACGACGCTTTTTCTTAGTTTCATATCTTTTGTTCAGTCAGTTTTGTCACTAAATTCAGTCAAAGTTGATACATCTTGCCGTTGCCTCCCATATAAATGAACCATATATTTCTAACATACATCTTTAAATCAGTTTTATAGAATTTAGCCAAATTTGGCAAACAGCAAGCATTTGGTTTAGTCTTAGTTTTGAAAGTGGCATACATTGCCACGTCCTTTTGAATAAATCCCATACAAATCGAACGATATCTCGAAAATTACAGATTCCAGTAGTCTAAACTATTGGAATTGCATTATATTGTAATGCTTGGCAAAATAGTGAAAAAGTCGAGAGGATAAACCTGATCTTTCTGGTACTTCCCATACAAATTACCACATGTTCCTTTAACAAGGAAAAATAAAATCCCTTGCATCCCTTGAATGTGATCTAGGAGAGCTTTTCACATAAAGTAAGCTTACACGCGTTCTATTTTTAGACTCACTCAAACTGGATCTATAGTTTAACCACAATTCCAAACGTCACAGTTTGGAAAGTATTTACCTTACTTGTCAATTACTCGACTACACGAAGTATTCGTCAGACACGCCGCGGAGACTGCCCCTCAAACAATGATAGTTGACAGTATGCGGGATTGAACCCACAAGCATGCGAACGATAGTTGCGTTTACTAACTATCGCGTCACGGTTTATTTTACTGTGATTTAATTCTGACTATCTCTTGCTAATAACTTAGCAACTTACCACGCATGTTATTTGCAGCTCTTACATTTTTGCAGCAACACAAAAGAACATCTGAAAATGGGGTATGGAAGTCAGTTTATCTGACTGAAATTTCTGTTCTGCGTAAAGACGCGTTTAAGATAAATCTATTCGGGTCTCCTGTAATTTGTTTCTTAACCAGTTTTGCCTTGGAATCAAAAGTTGTAAAATACTATCATTTTTGTATATCGTTTCTACCGGGTTGTCAATTTAAGCCGGTTAAATTCTTTTTATTTTATACTTGGTTTATAAAAAATACACCATAAAATATATTAGGTGCGCAACTAAGTTCCCGCTGTTTGCCTATAGATGGCGCCAGCTGTAAGTGCTAGTCGATTCTGCCATAACCTAAACGTCATGAACCAAGCTTAGACATATGGTAAACATACCGCCTCGACACAATAACGATTTTATTTGGACGTCATATCCTTTCGGTTGTGTGAATATGTACGGTTTTGTGGCAAATGATCGTCATATGCGGGAAGTATGGATTTTCTTCGTTATATCGAAGAAAACGACGGCTGAAGCTCATCGGGAGCTTCAAAATGTTTACGGAGATGCTGCTTTAAGAGAAACAACGTGTCGAGATTGGTTCCGTCGCCTTAAAGACGGTGAGCTTAATGTTGACGACCATTCGCGTGAAGGCACCGGATTGACGGCATTGCTCAATGGGGATCCGTGTCAAATGCAGGTAGAGCTTGCTTCAGTATTAGGAGTTACCCGCCAATCCATTTCCAAGCGATTACTTGCATTGGGAGTGAAGCAATGAACTTGGGTTCCTTATGAGTTGAAGCCAAGGGACGTTGAGCGTCGTTTTTTCACTTGCGAACAACTGCTTCAGCGATAAAAAAGGAAGAATTTTCTTCATTGTATTGTAACAGGTGATGAAATATGGATTCATTACAGCAATCTAAAGAATTATGGGGGCTGCTCAATTACGCTTCTATGTCAAATATTCAAGCTGCGAAGGTTATGCTCTGTATTTGGTGGGACCAGTCGGTGTTATTTATTACGAGCTGTTGAAACTAAACGAAACCATCACTGGGGTTCGGTATCGACTTCAATTAATGCGATTGAGCTGAGCTCTGCGCAAAAAAAA
>JAHXMU010000054.1:102714-163104 GCA_019455685.1 Philornis downsi | reverse complement strand
AAAAAAACTCAATCAACATCTTTAAATAACGATTCTCATTGACAGTTGACAGTAGCAAGATTCGTGCATCACCCTGTGTATCAGCCAATTTGATGTATCTAATATTTTTAAATTTTTTGATTGATCAATTGATTTATTTATGTTATAGAGTCGCTTAGCCCTACGCTAGCTACGCTATAAAAAGGAATGGATGAATGGAAACGATTTTGCTGGTAATGAGAGAATAGGAGGAGAAGGGATAAAGCAAACACTGTTTTGTTGGGCTGCCTTCCTGTGCGGGGAGAGCTGTTCTACGAGCATCTTAGAATTATAGATTAAAGTAATGGAAAATGTATATGAGTTAGGAGCTACAGGGAATATCTGAATATTTCCATTAAAGGTTGCTTCGACAACTATTATTGGGGACCTCTTTTACATTCTTAAGATTGGTATTGTTAAATAACATTTTATTTTGAATATTAACATTACGTGTTTCAAACCTAATATTATGTTATCACTATTGGCTTATAAAGAGCTTAACGATTACGAATAAATAGAATTGAAATTGAATGACACTGAATATAGTAAAATCGATCACTTGTATGACAGGTATCAGAAGGGAGAATCGATATAGCCTGTCTACGACTACAATCTGACAAAATATTGGGTGATGCAAAGTTTTCCATGGTTTTATGAAGACTTAGGATAGTTTCCGTGTCCAATAGTCAGTCTAACAGACAGGGAGACGGATATCGTTCAATCGACTTAAAATGTCATAAAAGACATTTGGTCAAAAGGCAGTTAGTACTCTAAACGCTTGATTTAGGGCTTTATAAATAAACTCATATATGCCTTCATTTCTCTGGATGAAAGTGTGAATATTGAACAAAATTTTAAGCAGAATTTAAACACCATTTAAAATTCATCATTCAATGTAGGGAGTAAAACGTTTTGTGCCAATTGCAACATAGGAATAATTGTTTCTTATTTCAGCAAGGTTTTTTTTCTAATCAAAATAAATACGGACGGGGTGACAGGAAAAGAACAATCGAAATGATGTCATAACAAGTATCAATCGCTAATTGTAACTCATGCAGTAGATTTCGGTTTATTTCAAATAATTTAACAAAGCAGTCCCAGGTACAATTCGTTACCTCACCTTTTTGATACTTGATTGAAAATTCTTTGTAAGTAAGATTTCCAATTTAATTGGCACGTTGAACAATATAACTCTCGTTATTACTCTCATTATGATTTATGCTAAATGATTTGCTCATAGAAACAATTTCCCATCAAATTGTGAATATAAATCTTATCAAATTCTATTCAAATTCTCCTTGAACTTTGAAGCAATGCGTGTTGTTCTACCCAAAGATATCCAATTAAATAGATAAAAACCTTGTATTAAAACATACCCGTATCATCAAAATGAACATATATTCTCATCATCAATGTAACGAGAACTACCAGCAATTATTCCCCAACATTGAAAAGCTCTCGAAAAGTTATCTTATCTGTGATATTATTTGACAAATACCAATGAGAGGAGAAAAAAAAAAATAATAAATCTCTATTAATTAAAACGCACAATTCAATAGCTTTGATTTTTTTTTTTGTTATGAAAAAAAAAATGCTAAAAAAGTTATTTACAGATACTATTAAACACTTAAAATTATGAGCAGTTAGCCATACATAAATGTACCTCTGCTGTACTTTGTAACTGTCTGTCTGTGTGAGTGATGGCTTCAATTCAATGGCCAATATGTTGGAATATGTATAAATGTGTGTGTTTTGTGCATGAGTGTTCTTCGTTCAATTAAAATGTACAATTATTTCGAGTTTATTAAAGTGAAAAATGGCAGAGTATATAAAACAATTTATATAATGTTTCTAAAGTTTTTCTGTATTTGTTTCATTAATTTGTTTCAAATTTATTTGAATGTGGGAGAATTGTCTCGTTTTTTTAGGTTTATTTGGAATGTGCATCGATTTTATTTTTATTTTTATTCATTGGAAACGACAAAGTTCATCAAATACGAAGGTTGTATGATATATTCCAACTAAAATATTGCTGCAAAATCGACTGTAAAACCAATTATATGTTTGGAAATACCACTTTTGTGAAAGTGAATTTTCTTAAAAAGCAAGAAACATTTTTAAATTTAGCTATACTCCGGAAATTACAATGCATAGAAGGAAATAAAGCCGATTTGTATTCTATTACGTCTTATAGTGTCCTTAAAAATAGATTTGATCGCGTCTACAGAGCATTAACCATGAACGTATATGAAAACAACTTAAAAGCATTATGAATTTTTTGCTATTTCACAAGTTACTGATGATTCTTTTAAAAATTTAGAGACCTCATTGTTTCATCTCTGGGGAAGGATCGTGACTTATCACCTTACTGGCTGTCAGCGAGTAAATGTCTTCTCTTACGGCTGGCTTTGAACTTAATGAAAGTACAATTTATGGTATACTCGTACATGGAATAAAATATGTTCAGAGTTGTGAGCAATGTCTTGTTTATTCGAGATATCTTCCAAGATATTATCTCGAGTAGATTAAACATCATTATTTCATGACGGATAAAACGGTCAAGCTGTCACACAACGTCATTTTATTACGCAAGAATGTTGCATCTAGTAGGAAGCCTTTAAAATACCAATCTTTAGACCAAATAAGTTTCACAGACACGAAAATTGTCCTCCATAAAATTAATATTTTATTATTATTTTTATTATTTTATTTCCATATCGCAATTCAAAGCCGCATAATGCCAAATTGATTACACAAACAAACATTTTGCGACACATGCTTGAAATTTTACAATTCAGTTTTTAAAAAGTTTTAATAATGATTACTATAATAATAGTATTAACAGTATTAACAACGGATATGGAGAAAGATAGGATATAAAATGTGTAGCATCAACAATTTATAGTGAAGTATAATAATTCTACAAGTAAGACATTAAGAGCTTCTTAAATCCAAAACATGATAGTCAGAATCTTTTGTGTTCATATGGAATTATTGAATTCCATAATCGTATAGTACGAAATCGAAAAGACCACTGCATTATTAGCGTTCTTGCCAGCGGAAGTTGTAAAATATTGGTTCTTGAAGACCTTCCGAATACAAATTTGGAAACTATGCAAAGGGTGTCCAAACAAGAACGCAAGATTTAAATGACTGATGCAGCAATTGAATTGTTTCTCTGGTTGTGTGACATGTGGCGCCGTCTTGTTGAAACCACATGTCCTCCACATTCATATCTTCAATTCTAGGCACGAAAAAACTGGTTATCATTTCACGATACCGAACACCATTGACTGTTTGCGCTTGACATGTCTCATTTTCATAAAAAAGGTCCAATGATTCCTCCAGCCCAAAATCCACACCACACAGTGACACGTTGAGGATGCATTTGCTCCTCGTGAATCACTCGAGGATTTTCCTCACCCCAAATGCGACAATTCTGCCTATTGACGAAGCCATCAAGATGGAAATGGGCCTCGTCACTGAAGATGATTTTATCGACAAAATCAGCATTTTCATGTTGTCTCTCCAATATCCAATTAACGAACCCCTTCGCTGTCCATGGTCAGCTTCAGCTGGTTTCAGTTCCTGAGTGAATTGAACTTTGTATGCATGAAGATGCAAATCTTTCGTCAAAATTCGCTGTATAGTGGATTTGGAGACACCAATTTGCTGAGCTCGGTGTGGAATTGAGGTGGATGGAGTTTGAGCGACATCATCACGTACAGCTGCGACATTTTCGGTCGATCGACCTGGTTGAAGGCGCGTTGTTGTCTTTACATCACTAACAGACACAGTTTTGGCAAATTTATCCATTAATCTCTTTACAGTTGACCCTTTTGGAGCGTTATTGTGACCTCAAATTGATCGCAATTTGCGAACTGTAGCCGCAAAACTTTCACCATTTTGGTAAAACAATTTCACAATGAGAATGCGTTGTTCATTCGTGTAGCCCTCAATTTTTACTAACCTCGTACCTTCTACTAGCAAACAATAACAATTGTTCAAATGTTAAACAATGACACATCGAATGGCGCCATATTTAAATCTTGCGTTCTTGTTTGGACACCCTTTATATGGTGTAACATGATCATAATGTTTTGATTTGTACACAAAACGAATTATACGGTTAAAGCATATTTTTAATCGCTCGAGTCTACCTCTACTTGTTCCACAATAAACTGCTAACCCATAAATAACGTGTGGCATCAATATCGCCTTTGCGATATGTTTTCGTATTTTTATCGGAAGAGACACATTTATGTTATATAACTTGAGTAGCAAGAATGTAATTTTAGCAGCTACCTGCCTGATGTGGCTTTCAAATTTGAGAGTATCATCAATATTAAATCTTAATATTTCCATGGTGCTAACATCACCAGCGCACAATGTGGTAGATCACAAATGTAGATGGACAAAATTAATAAATTGCGTAGGGTTCACTTCTCACTTATGTATTAAACAAAAAATGAGTTCAAATTCATAAATGATTGTAAAAAATCAACTTTTTTTTAAAAAAAAGTTTTTTTAGTAAAATGATGCAAAAAGTAAATAGTTCACACTGTCAACAAAAAATATATTTTTAAGATAAAAGATTGGTTTCTCAAATACATGGTCTGAGATTATTTGTAGTTAGTTAATATTTATGTTGAATACAACTAATTAATCATATATAATAAAATTATTAGGTGAGTTTTTATGTAAAGAGTCGGATGTAGTCATTTTTAGTATTAAAATAATTTTAATATTTTTAATAAATATTTAATAGTGATTGTTTTATTCGCTTGTTTTTGCTTTATTACATTAATAATACAGATAAAGCAAATAAATACACATAGAGATTTTAATTTAGTCATTTTCATACGCATCGTTAAAAGATTTTTCTTCCTCGAAAGCATCAACAGATAATAATGAAAGAACTTCTTTTGTTATCAAACTTCGAACTCGAAAGGGAGTGTGAAGCAAACTTGCGATAAAAGCATCTGAAAAATTAATAGCCGATTGAAAAGGCCTGTATTTGTGTCTATTCTCGATGTTTTTCTCGTAAACAACTCTCTAAATTTCCTCGTATCCTTATTTCTTGCTTCTTGAGCTTCTTCTGACATCGTATTGATGTTCCGACAAATTAGCATCACCCATTAAAGATAAGGCTTCATCGGTAGAAAGGCTCCCTAAAGGCTCAGAGCTAAATCTCTTGCATATCTTTTTCACTTCCGTATCTTTACTGGCTGAATCTCGCTTTCCCATGTTGCGAAATACTTGCTCACTAGCTTTAATAATTTCTCGATGGTCAGATGAATCTAAAAGGTTTTGGATCTTACTTTTTTTCGATTTTTCTCTACAGTCATCAAACAAATAATATTTATGTTTGCCTTAAGATTTCTTTTCACGTCTTCCGGTATATGTTGAAGACAACATCTAACCATTATTAATGTCAATAAGGCGTCTTTGCGATGTATTTTGGAAGTTTTTACCCATTCTTCAAAAATGTCCTCTCTCGAAAGAGTCATACTGGAGAAGTGAAAAAAATGTATGGCAGTCGCAAAAATGTGCAAGATGTTTTTGATTTACCTTAAAGCGAATACTTGAAAGATTAACCAAAATATAGATTTTCACCGGAACTATCCGCAATGAATAGTTTGAACTCTACTTGAAAAAAGGAAATACTTTATTTTTTGCACTTTTTGAACTTCTCACAAAAAAAAATTTGTTTTAATACTTGGAATGAAAATACTTAAATTAAGATTTTAATATATTTTCTTGAAATAAAGCTTAATAATAATAAAAAAAATTATGACAATAAAATCACCGTAGACTTGTTAATCATAGAACAAAGTCATACAAATAATACGCTTCTCTTTGAAATCTGAATGCACCTGATGAAAATAACTGACTTTAAAGCTCAATTTTTCCAATCAGAGCTAAAAACAAGCAAATAAAAACTAAATTACAGTTACCCATTGTATTGAGACGCTCATTAAACGATCAGAAGGAATGTTGGCAGACATTTTTTTTTTTTTAATTTTTACTAGCAAGATTTGTGAATTACCACAGTGTGCAGCGACTTATTGTCGTAAACCTCTATGAAAATTCATGCAACTTTGCATCGCCTAACATTTTACCTGACAGAAGCCACGGGTTGTAAATGGACCATATCGATCGCCTCTCTTCTGATTTCCCCCATGCAAATTGGAGAATTTCGTTTTATCGAAATTCATTGTTTTCCTTATAAATAAAAACTAATAAAAATAAAAGTAAAATAAAAAAAATAATAAAAATAAAAATAAAGAAAAATAAAACAAAGAATAATAATAAAAAAGTCCTTAAAAAATAAATAAATAAATTTTAGCATAACGTGTTGATTGTAAAGCGTTATTACTGGATTTGAAATGATCGATAGATTAACCACATCTGTTCTGGTATCTCCAATGCAAATGACCGATTTAACCAAATATTCTTATTTTTGTTTAGATGTACGGAATTCACTGAAATTTGATACTCATCATGTATTTCATAAACTTGGTTCTAAGATTGAAAACGGATGGCATTACACACTGCCCCTTCTGGAGCCTTCCATACAAAACACCTATTTAGCTCATACATTTTCGAGTTCTTATCTTTTAGTATGTTGTGCAAAATTGGGTCAAATTTGGAACACTTTAAGCGTTTGCCAAAGTAGGTCCTAAGAAATAAAAAAGACTGCATTGTTAAGTCCACAAAGTTCCCGCTGTTTGCCAATAGATGGCGCCAGCTGTAAGTGAGAGATTGGCTCCGTCGCTTTAAAGACTGTGATTTTGATGTTGACGACCACACGCGTGAAGGAAGACGAAAACCCTTCGAAGACACTGAATTGACGGCATTGTGTAATGGTGGTCCGTGTCAAATGCAGGTAGAGCTTACTTCAGTACTAGGAGCTACCTCCCAAGCCATTTCCAAGCAATTGCATGCATTGGGAATGATTCAAAAGCAATAAACTTGGGTTCCTTATGAGTTGAAGTCAAGGGCCGTTGAACGTTGATTTTTTGCCTGTGGACAGCTGCTTCAGCGACAAAAAAAGGAAGAGTTTTCTTCATCGTAACGGGTGATGAAAAAGGGATTCATTACAGTAACCCAAGGAAAAGAAAGTCATAGGGGCCGTACGGTCACGCTTCTACGTCATCGCGGCGGCGGAATATTCATGCCGCAAAGGTTATGCTCTTTATTTGGTGGGAACAGGTCGGTATTATTTATTACGACTTGTTGAAACTAAGCGAAACTATTATTGGGGATCGGTATCAACTTCAATTAATGCGGTTAAGCTGAGCTCTGTACGAGAAATGCCCTCAATACGCGGAGCGGCACCGAGAAAGTGATTCTTCAGCATGGCAATGCTCAGCCTCACTTGGCCAAGCCTGTTAAAACTTACCTGGAAACGCTGCAATGGGAAGTCTTATCCCATCCACCATACTCTTCAGATTTTGCGCCGTCCGATTATCTCATGACTGACCAACAGTTCCATTCATATGACGACATCAAGAAATGGCTAGATTCGTGGATAACCTCAAAAGATGAACAGTTTTATCGTGACGGAATTCGAGGCTTAGTCAGAAAGATTTGAAAAAGCAGTAGCTCGCGATGAATCATTTGTAAACAATGAATCATTTGCAAATATGTTTTCATAATAAAGTAGAATTTTTATAAAAAAAAACAGCTAGAACTTAGTTGCGCACCTAATAACTCCAATGGCTTCGTCACACACTTATCACTTATTCGCCAGATTTAGTTCCCTTGGACTATTTTATATTTCCAAACATAAAAAAATACTCGGTGGTAAAATATTTGTCAACAATGAAGAGGTGGAGTCTGCGATTGGTGAGGAGTTTTTGACAGTTCTTGTTATAAAAAGGGAATAGAAGCTATTGAATATCGCTAGAAAAAGTGTATCGAGCTGAAAGGAGGTTATGTTGAAAAATAAAGAAAATTGTTCTCAACTTTTTTGTGTCTTCTTTGTTAGGTCGGCTAGTTTTGGGACCGCCCTCGTACCTTGATTGCTTCCAGTAAGTGTAGTAAATGTATAAATAACGTATTTTTTCCGATATTGTTGTGATTAATATGCGTTTCTCGTAACTGATGAGAGCATATATGTGGAATACAAGTTTAGAACATTTTTGAAAACAACAACTTCTTTTATTTTCTATGATACTTCAGTGAAAACCAATTTTATTTCATCATATGACCCCATTTTAAGGTTTTGTTTTCTTTTAACTAGTTTGAATAATATTGCAGTATTGCTGAGATTATATTTAAATCGATTTTCTAAAATTTGGTAGTTGATGTTACTGTTACCAAGCAAACTGTTTGATATTTTTATTGGATTTTATACAGTTTTATATACAGAATGATATCTCTTCCAATGGATATTAAATGTACAGCTCATATGTTACAATGTTTATAAATGTTTATATTAATATTTATGTCATATTTACAGAAATGCTTATTTTATTTTTTATTCATGTTAGGTTTCCGAAATCACTCAATCGGATATTTGATTTTATGTAGTTTTAATGTTATGTGTAGGTTAGTGGAGTCCCAAATCGTGTGAGGAATTTTAGATATATCGCTCAGCACTGTCCAGAACTATAACAAAAACATAAGTCCTTTCAAAAGTGGGTGTGAATTATAATACTTAACTTGACTTAAGTTTAGGGGTTAATTATTTCATTTAACATATTATGCAATTTGTAAATGAGTCAGTATCAAGTAAATTACAATTTAATTACACAATTAGTACAGTTTCTTTGATCCATTTTTTTCGAATAGTAAAAAATCAAAGAGCACACCAAAACATGACTAAGCTTTTTATCTGTCAAAATCAAACTGACAATCCAAAATGGCTGATACTATGAATCACTTCGACGGGAAGCGTCGCGCATTTTGCGTGCGCGCATTTTACGAGAACTCTCGTTCATATATTGCTACTAGGCGACTACATTGTGCTGAATATGGACTACGGCGAATTAGTGAAGCTCCGAGTGCTAATTTAATTAAAATATGGGTAAAGCGTTTTGAAGAGACCGGTTCAACATTTAAACCGCAAGCAAATGGTCGCCCAAGAACATCTAGGACCGAAGACAATGTTGAGAGAGTTATGGAGTCAGTACGAGGAAATCAACAAATGTCGACTCGCAAGAGATCGTCTGTCTTACAATTATCGCGACGAAGTTTGTAACGAATTTTAACATTGGATCTTAAATCGCATCCATATAAGCTGCAATTAACACAAGAATTGAAAGAGTCTGACTTCATAGCAAGGCTCGCATTTGCTAATGAAATGCTTAATCGGTTTTCCAATTTCGACAATATCCTTTTCTCTGACGAGGCTCATTTCCTTATGAATGGGTTCGTAAACCGTCAAAATTGTCGTTAATCCTAAAGTGACAGTATGGGCAGCAATCTCTGGCAGAGGAATAATTGGTCCTTTTTTCTTCGAAAATGCGCGGGGCCAAAACGTCAGGTTAATACGGAACGCTATGTTGAGATGTTGGACGGATTTTTGGCTCCAGAAATTGAAAGTTCAAGAATAGTGAATTCCAGAACTTGGTTCCAATAAGATGGAGCTACCTGTCACATATCAAATGACTCCATGGCGGTGGTGATGCAGATGTTCCGTGGCAGACTGATTTCGAAAAGAGGTGATATCCCATGGCCCCCACGTAGTCCAGACTTGACGCCTCTTGACTTTTTTTTGTGGGGATACCTCAAACACAAAGTCTACAGTAATAATCCAAGAAACATCGTTCAGCTCAAGGAGAATCCGTGGTGAAATGGCAGCCATTACACCAGTATTACTGAAGAAAGTTTTCAATAATTTTCGTTTGCGGTTAGAGGAGTGCCGTCGTAGAGAGGGTCACCATTTAGATGATGTTATTTTTAAAAAATAAACTCCATTTATTACTCTACAATACCTTAGATTAATTTTAACCATACCTTTTGTATTTATTTTTTAATCTATTTTTTAAATATGCACGTTCTATTGCGCCACCCTGTTATAAATTGGCCAAACATCTATGTTTTCCCTATAAATGATAAAAAATTAGTTAGTAGGTCATAATTCTGCTTCTTTTGTTGTGCTTTAATTTACAACATTTGTTGGTGGGAAGTCAGCAATTTAGTTTTGGCGCCACGCACGCTATTTCACCGGTTCACCTGATTGAAATTTCTGTACTGATTACATCCATGGTAGTCATTGGAATAATAGTTAATTTAACATTAGAAACTGATTCTTATGTATGATACATGTATTCAAATAGTTCATTTCGTATAAGACCATTAGAAGTACTTAAAATTTGCAATTCTGTGGGGAGCAGCTTAAAACTTCCAAACTATTACGTTATACAAAAATTTCTGAGCCGTTTTCATTTAATATATGCTTTAATGAGATTCAAAAGCTCCATTCTTATTTTGTATTTATTTTATCATGCCTTACGAATAATAACAGATCCTGAAAGGTTGTTATCCATTTGGTGGTTTCAAAATCACCGGTCTGGCAAGGCTGTCAGCTGTTAGATACCTGTCAACTGAAGTGTTGTTTATTTAGTGAAAGGTTTATTATTTACGAATATGGATCGTTTAACAACAGAAGAACGCGTAAACGTAGTTAAAAAGCTTACTACAAATGTGGATATTCAAACGTGGCGTTTCAATCGAACAAAATTTTCTTCAGTGATGAAGCTTATTTCTCACTTGGTGGTTACGTCAATAAGCAAATTGTTGCATATGGCGCTCGGAGAAGCCAGAAATGATTGTGGCAAAGCGATTTCATCCGGAAAAAATGACGGTGTGTGGCGCATTATGGTCTGAAGGTGTCATCGAGCTGTATTTTTTTTTTTTAAATTGACGCTGGATAGTTGTTTATTCTCGCAGTCAAAAGATATTATCGAAGAAGACACTTAGGCTCTTATGAATTGTTGAACGAAAGAAAGTCAAAAAGTTCAAGTTGAGTTAGGCTATTATTCCAGATTAAATAAAAAACTTTAAGTTTGGAGAAATACCTTAACTCAATTTATGTTTATCAAAAAACGAAATTGTAATTCGGAATTTGAGCTTAACTCAAGTTAGGAAAATAAAATTGTTTCTTTATTTTTTTTGGATTAACGACTTAAGTTGATTTAGGCAATGATGAAAAAATAATGTTTATATTTGTTGTAATCCTAAATTGACTTAGGTAGTTATGCCAAAACAATCATTTAGAAAAATAACTTAAGCTATTAGGTTTTTTAGGATTAATTGCCTTCCTAGAAGAGATACAAACATGAAAAATTTAGAGTAAATAAATTTAGATACTCTGAATACGATGGTGCTAATAACTCAGTTGTGTCCTAACTCGAGTTAGGCTGGCCACAGATATAATGACAAGGTCCAAACATTATAATGAAAGGAAAGTTTTATCTAAATCATAGCTTAATGTGTGTTTTATTTAACTCTACCTTCGGAACCGAAAAATGGATAACTGTTAGGATATCTCAATGAAAACAGAGAGCATTGTCACATTCCTTCTGCTAATTCTATGTGTGTGTGATTCCTATCCTCCCAGTCTCCTATCAGCCCCATATGTGTATAGCTTCATAAGATTAAAGTGCCTGCATTAAATTCTGTTAAAAATGTTAAAGATTATGCGTTTGGTGGAATAAGCTTTGAGAATGAAAACATCCTCCTTAAAATCCTTTTGCCATACCATTTCTGATAGCTAGAGAAGTTTACTTTACAGGGCGAATGATTTGATTAAATTTGTTCATATTTCTGATACTTCAAATGTCGCTTTTGAGGTCATCATATAACACCTAAGAAAATTCAGGAACCGTATTACACAAAAATCATTGATTGAACTGAAATTTCAATTAAATACATTAATATTGACCCTCTAAAATTTAAATTCTTTAATTTTAAATTTAATTTTTTTTCTTTTCTTTTAATTTAAATTCTTTAAATTTAAATTTTGGTAATATCTCAAAAACTAGAAAAACGCAAGGAACACAGAAAATATTTTTGAAATTCTTATGCAGACTATTCTGAATTCAATTGATAAGTCCCGACTACCAAACCAAAGAGAAATTATCTAAACATTTAATACTAAAAATTGTACTCTCATATTGTTCAATAAATGTTGAGCTTGTCGAAAACCAGCGAACATCAAACTACAAATTTTATTTAAAACCGTCTTGCCGATAGCATGTTGGTTAACTGAAAACCGACGTTTTGTGGCAGAGTTTCTTTATTTTATGGCATAACACAATTTCGATAGCATCTTTATAGTCTGCCGAAGAGTTATATGAAAATCATTTTTCAACATCTTAATCCGTTTCTGTAAGTTATGATTAATTTATACTGCATTTACAACCATCTTTTTAACATCTCTTTAAAATTGCTATGGATTATGTATTCCATCCATATTCTCTTTGACTTCTATGGAAGTACATCGCTGGTACTTTGTTTTCATTCTTTTATTTTTACTGAACCAGACATGGCAATGAATGCTTTATCATTTCGCTTTGATTTTGTTGTTTTGTTTGCACTGCGGACGTTTGGCTCATTCCATTTTGAGGTTGAGTTTTTGTGTTGTTCCTCCGTGCGTCGTCGTCATGATGCTTTTAATAATAGTCGGTGCATTTCATATAACTACGCCATTTTTCCCAATTAGCACAACCAACAATTTCGCTGGCGCCTCCTTTTGCACTGGGACTAGCACCTGTTCCTCTGCTGTCGGCTGTCGGTGTTACCGCGGCATGGGCGAAACCTTTACCTGGCCCACAATGAAGCAACATGGGCTCAGTGGCCTCTTGTAGGCATATATAAAATTTATTTGGATCCACTGTCGCCCATGGCTGTTGCATATGGTCACTATCGCAAGTGTGCACCTGTTCGTCGCGCTTCATCGAGGCCACGCAAGCTGGCCACTGGTCGCAGTGTAGGCAGCCCAAATAGCCCAGACCATTGAAGTATGGTCCTCTGCCCTGGGGACAGCGCATTGGTAGTGGTTGTTTTGTCTGCATGTCACAGAGGTAGAATATATTTGGATCAACATCTCCCCACGTATCCGTTAAGGATTTACAAGCGCCCGTGCTGTTGGAGCAAAGGATGTTGCTGTGTCGTTATTGTTGCCGCTGTCGCTGATGCTGCTCTTACTGCGGCTGCCCAGGAGGAGAGCATCCGCTTTGTTGTCTTCTTGGATGCTTGAATTGCAGGACATGGAGTTGCTGGAGTTTGGCTGCATGATACTCATGGGGAATGACGATGTTGCTGGTATTTGTGATGGCAATGTTTTTGGTGATTGCTGGACTATTATGGGATTTCCAATGGCATTATGGTGTAGTGGTGTTTTCGCCATTGTTGCTGCTTCGCCTGCTGCTGCTACATTGTTCGTTGTTGCCGGCATTGCTGTTGCATTAACGGCTACAACGACGCCATTCATAAAACTCACCATCATCATGGCAGTGACCGTATAAAAAATCTGGGGGATATAAAATTCTTGCGTTTCCATTGTAATATTTGTGGTTTGCATCGATGAATTTTTGTTTTAATTTCAGTTTCGGCTTCATTTTTATATATCAGATAAATACTTTTTTTCTGATTTCGCAAAATAAAAAGATTTCGATTTTGTTATATTTTTAACAAAAAGTATTTGCAATTTTTTCAACGATTTCCTTTTTCACAACAATTCAGGAGGGCTTAATCCGAATACGTGTTTTTTCGTCAACGTTGGCGTTGTTGCCTTGTCCAGCTGCCTGCCCGCACAGTCCCTTGTTGTTGTGCTTTAGTTAAAGGAAGAATATTTGCAATTTCTCCCTATTATTTCATCGGAATCATAAATAAATTGTTAATAAATTTATAGCGTTTTTTTTTCAGTTTGGTTTTACAATTTCCTCTCACGCCGTGCTTAAAAGAGTGGGTGTGATATTGTTGTTATTTGTGATTATTCAAGGGACGGGCGGGCTGTTGCGCGATAACGTGACGATGTCTCAATATTTGTCAACTTTTCATCGAACGGTCAACGTATGTTATGGTAACTGTCACTGATGAAGTCTACCATTTTTATATGCCTTTTGAAAAGTAATTTGTGGTTTTTTGATTGCAGACAGCAAAAAAAGTTTGGTGATTGGTGACATTTTTTTTTCTGAGGATGTCGTTGTTATTGGTGTTGCTATTACTGCATTGGTATTCAGTCTCTTTGCCAGTTTATTTTAGCATTTGATTGATATCGCTGATAATTGATGATGTTATAAATACCTATTTTTTTGTGTAGTTACCCCACCATTTGCCAAGAGTTTCCTTGACATTCGAGGGGGATTGATCTGTTGTGAAATTGAAATACATAAATGATGTCATGATGCTAATGGAAATTCGGTGAATATGGCCAATTATTATTAATGACTTGAAATCGGATTTAATGAGTGCATAAAAAGGATTTTTTTTAGCTAAAAAATTTTATGTAATTAATGGAGAGTTTTTAGCGTTAAGGGCTGAATTTTTAACTACTAAATACGATAGCTAAATATTCGCCTATGCAAATTTAACCCAGCAAAGATCACTGTCGATTAAAGATGTTGCGAAGTTTTTGCTAATTGAATGAAAATAGTATAGCTTGTTCACCATTGACTTTTAAATATTCTCTTCTAAAAAATATCAAAGCTTTATGGAAATATTTTATATTGTGCTGGAGATTATCACCTCCAGTGATGGCTCAAAGTTGGATAGATGCCAAAAGTTCGGCTGAATCGGAGCTCATATGATCATCACCATAGATTGCATTCACGGTGTCGCCGACAATTTATAGGTTCGTTGAAAGGTATCTGACAATATCATATACAATAATACATAAACGTAGCTCGGCTTTCCTTACCACTATTCATTGCTTTTGTTAGAGAATTATCGAAAAGGTCTCGTAGTCTCAAGAGGTATGTTCTCTCCTCGTACCGGTAAGTTTTAACACGCAATGAACCAATTTTGTCACTTCTGCCGCTAACAGTCTATGAGGTCGTGGTTAAAGTACTGATTGACTGTAATTGGACGTGCTAAAAATGCTTTCGCCTCACACATAATACATCAAATTATTGTCCGTTTCCAGTGAAAGTTCGTATTTTTTTTAGAATATTTTTAAAAAACCACGCACATTATTGGGCGGCTCCTTTATGAGTTGTGATGGCTCTTTGCAATGTCTGTCCGATACCGCCAATGTTTTCAACTAAAGAATAGATGGTGAAATTGTACAAAATTCAAAATCAAAATCCAACATATCCATATTTCCAAAGGTGGATATGTTCTTTACATACGCAAGTTTTTCTCTTAGAATCCATTTCGGCCAAATTCAGAGTATAGCGTAAAGTGCGACAGGCAGAAATCTTGATGAGCCTTCTTACACAAAATGAGGATTTTGACAGGGCAATAACCTGTCAACACACTTTTGGTGATTATTATGAAGAAATCAGCAGAAATCTTGATGAGCCTTCCTACACCAAATAAGGATTTTGACAGGGTAATAACTTGTCAACACACTTTCTTTTAACACGACTGGTACCATCTTTAACAAGAGCCATATGTTACTTACGTATAGAGACCTTATATATATGTACATTATTGGTAGAAAACTGCAAAATGTCACTGCAACCTTCTCAATCATTGAGAAGTAATTAGCTAAAATGGATCTGATGATAAACGAGGACAAAACAAAGTTATTTTTTTTCAACGAACTATTAACTACCCACTCGGTTGGCACGCTGTGTGAACATTGACAACTATAATTTTGGAGTGGTGTATGAATTCGTATACCTCGGTCCTGCTGCAAACTAAACAAATGATAACCACATGGAGTTTAAGAGGAAAACATCGTTAATTAACTAATGGTACTATGGATGAAGCAGGCTCTTCAATGACTAAGAATTCTCCCGCAATCAAATTAATATCAGGACATTGGCATTTTGGAGGACTTTAAAAAATATGCATCCTTATTTTTCAGAACTCTAAATTCTTCACTTTTCATGTTATTCACTTACATAACATATTCTCTCCTTGTGCCTAAACGAAGAATTCTCCCTCAACCAAACTTATACCCGAACATTGGCATCTTGGAGGACTTTCAAAAATTTGCGCCCATATTTTTCAAACGAATTTCAGAACGCCAAATTCTTCAGTGATGTGTTAAGTTCATAGATACTGTGCTTTAGTCGTGGACGGTATCATATATCCAGGACATGATGAAATCAGCAATTTTTAGTATTTTTTCGCATTTAAGTATGTTAATTTACTGAAGAATATGAGGTTTGAAGAGTTTTTTTTTGTTTTTTTTTTCTTTTAAATTGGTTTCATAGGTTTCTCCAAACCGATGAAATCGTAGTTTTTAAATAGTCGTATATTCCCATGTATTCGTCTTTCTCTCTTCATTCTTTAACGTATCTCTGTAATCAAAATGTGGTTTGTGCTTTTGCTGCTTAAATTCGAATATATTTTCACGCATTTTACTGTTTCCTTAATTTCATCACCTAAACGCTATAGTAAATTATTCGCCGTTGACCCATTCGCATCCCAAAATCCCATTCGCATCCCAAAAAAACAGACGGCATGACCTTGCCTGCAGATGGAGCAGTCTTCGCCTTCTCTGGGTACGATTCTCCCATTTCAGTCCACTACTTTGATTGTTCTTTTGCCTCTGGTGGACCCATGACTCATCCATGGTTCTAAATCCAGGAAAGAATTCGGCCTTATTGCGGTGAACAATCTTCAAACGCCCTACTGAAACATCTTCACAACGTTGTTTTTGCTCTATTGAAAGCAAGCGCGGCACCATCTTGCGCACAGCTTTCTCATCTTCAAATCTTCGGTCAATATACGATCTATATCACTTTTTGAGATGCCTATAATTCGAGCTAGTTCGCGCACCTTCAGCTGACGATCATCCGATACCATTTTGTAGATGTTCTTAATCGTGTCTGGCGTGGACACCTCAATTGATCGACCACTGCAGTGTTTGTTTTGACAGCCCGTACGGCCTTGTTTAAACTCTGCTACCCAATATTCTACATTCGTAAACGAAGGAGCAGACTCCTCTAGAATAGAATCTAGCTCGGCTTTTATATTGGTTGGACTGAAACCTTTTAAATAAAAATACTGGATTACGTAATTTTTTCCATGTTTACAAATTCACTTAGATCGTTTTCTTTTAATGGTCCGAATAAAAATTATTATATACATAGTCCTGTCTGGAGTAGAAGACAGGCCAAAAAGTGGTCGCCCGCGCGTTGTCCGTACGAGTGCGGTAGTAAAAGCAGTGCGTGAAAGAATTCGGAGAAATCCCCTTAGAAAGCAGAAAATCATGTCCAAGAAATTGGATATATCAACCAGATCTATGTCTAGGCTGATTCGGGATGATCTGCATATGAAAGCCTGTCGTCGGTCCACGGGGCATCTTCTAACTCCTCAGTTAAAAAAATTAGGCTGGAAAGATGCAAGCGACTTTTGCAGTGGCACGCGGACAATGGCCATGAAAACATTCTGTTTACGGATGAGAAAATTTTTACCGTGGAAGAAGTTTTCAACAAACAAAATGACAAGATTTATGCCACTTCATCTAAGGAAGCGAAAAAAGTTATTCCAAGGGTTCAACGTGGCCATCATCCCTCTTCCGTAATGGTTTGGTGGGGGGTCTCCCACCATGGTGTCACATCCCTCCATTTCTGTGAAAAGGGCGTAAAAACTGGTGCAAAGGTTTACCAAAAAGATGTGTTAGAGGGTGTTGTAAAGGGTTTGACCAATACCCTTTTCAATGGACGTAGATGGATCTTCCAACAGGACTCTGCTCCTGCGCACAAAGCTAAAACCACGCAGGAGTGGCTCAGAGTCAACATTCCTGGCTTTATAGCAGCAGAAGATTGGCCATCAGTGAGTCCAGATCTCAATCCACTGGATTATGCTTTGTGGTCAGAATTGGAGAATATGGCTTGCAAGACTCCCCACAGAAATTTGGGAAGCCTTAAAACAGCATTAACCAGAGCAGCGTCCTCGATCTCCATGGAAATCGTACTTGCGGTTATAGCCCAATGGCCACACCGTTTGAAAGCTTGTGTTAAAGCAAAAGGCGGCCATTTCGAGTGAATACACTTTTTTTTAATAACCAATATTGTCTTCTAATAAATGAAATAATTTTGTATACAATATGAATATTGGTTTTTTGTTTTTTATCGCGTTTTATATTTGTAACAGAACATATGGCAGGACTAGGTATATGTATATATATTATATATATGTATGTATATCAAATAATCAAGGAATAACTGCTCAAATTTTCATTGGAGTCGAAGCAAAGGTAGTGGAGTGTGGAGACACAAAGAAATACAAACTATCAGTTTATCAATATGTTAGAATAAGTTTCTATATTGTCCATCGTGTTGGGTTGATTTTCAATAATCACCTTTGCTTGTCTGTGATAGTCTTTGAAGCATTTCAGATAACGTGTGAGTTGGGGAAACCAAATATTATTTTCCATTTCAAATAGTGCTGTACACCGTGCTCGTATATTGACCGAAGATTTGAAGATGAGAAAGCTGTGCACAAGATGGTTGCCGCGCTTGCTTTCAGTAGAGCAAAAACCGCGTCGTGAATAATAAGGCAATAATTCAATAATGAAGCCTAATTTTTGCGTCTATTTGCTAGTTTTGGGACCGCCCTCATAAGTCATCATGCCATTAAATTCACCTTTATGTGAATTTATTCCAAATGAACTTGTAATGTCACAGTACTACTCAGCTGTTATAACTTTTTCTATGACAGTGAGTAACAAATTGTCAAAAACACATTTTAACACTTCCAACATTTATTCTCCAATCAAGAAAAAAAAAGAAAAGGAGGAGAAATGGCAACGTTCGTCAAAGTATATCAAAATAAAACTTTAGGCGAATTTCCATAAATGACTTGCAATAACTTCTTGGCCAATCCATGTTAAGATGGCCAATTATAAAAGTTTTCCACAAATGTAGGAAAAACTGCACTCAAACTTAAACGTTATGCAAACATTTGTTCATAATGTGCATTTACATGACATGACGAACATAGTTGTGGACAACTCAAAGAACCAGCTGTCCGACTACTCGGCGAATGTTTGTTTCGGCAAAGGATCACATTTTTCTATGGCGTTGACATCCGGCTGAACCGTCATGCCGGTCTATGATGATGACAAACTTTTAATTGAAATTATAAAGTTTAATTTTGTGTGATGGCGTGGTTTGTGTGTGTGTGTGTGTGTGTGTGTGTGATTGTGTAAAATAAGATTGGTATTCAAGACTTTATTGAAGTATGTGATAAAATGAAATAAATTAATTTAACAATAAAGTATGAAAAATGAAATTATGTAAAATTATCGTAAGAAATATGTGCCAGACATACAAATTGGTGTGAAGCATTTGATTAAATGGAATTAGATAATTGCGGAACAGGCATGGCGGTGGAGTTGCAGCCTCCCTCATATAGTGTCTTATATTTAATGGTTTCAAACCCATCGGCTTGGTTATTAGCCTATCATCTGAAGTGTTATTTATTTAGTGATAGTTTTGCCATTTACGAATATGGAGCCTTTAAAAACGAATAATGCAGAAAAATAGTTAAAACTTACTACAAAAGTGGTGACCATGCAGTGTCACCTAACGGCACGAATTTTTCAGAACCTATCCTCATTCCTTGCCTAAGCTGTTAGATGAATCTACGCTCCCAATTTCATAATTCCATCTCCAATATTTTGTTTTTGGGGATGGTAGCAATTTTCTCCCCTTATTTCATCTTCTGTGTCCTAAAAGTACGTATTTAGAAAAATGTTCTTTGACAATATATTCGCATTTGTTATGAGTTATTGTGCGATTTGTGTCCTTTTCTGCCCTTATTTGCATGTAAAAATAAAAATATCGTTGCATCTTTTCTTTTCGCACATCTATTCTGTTGGAAGAGCGCGCAGCATGAACTTGATGAGTGTAGTTGCAATCCTCTGTATGGTACGAATTTTTTCCCGTTTCCGTTTTGATCCATAAAAGTTCGAATTCCAAAAAAACAAAAAAAAAAAAAAAAAAGAAAACAGAAAATGGGCAAAACCAATTATGTGAATCTAGCTTATGTAGTTAGTTGTGGATTATGATAAAATGCTTGCACATTCTCTTCCCTATTTTACCCCCTAAAGGTGAAAATGTTCCAAAATTTCGTTCTAATTTTCGGCACATTTTTTAAGGAAGCTCAGTGCACCAGTTTTCGCGAATCCAAATCTAACCGTGATAACATTTTCGTACATTCTTATCCCTATTTTACCCCTTAAAAGTAAAAATGTCCCAAGATTTCGTAATTATTATTAATCTTTGAGGAAGATAAGCGGACCAATTTTCAGAAATTCAAATTTTACCGTGACAACATTTCCGTACACTTTCATCCTTATTTTACCCACTAAAAGTAATCTTTGAGCAAAACCAGCGCACCAGTTTTCACAAATCTAAATTTAACCGTGATAACATTTTCGTACACTCTCATCCCTATTATACCCCCTACAAGTGAAGATGTCCCAAGACTTCGTAATTATTTTGCACATAATCTTTGAGGAAGATCACCGCACCAGTTTTCACAAATCCAAATTTAACCGTGATAACATTTTCGTGCACTCTCATCGCGATTTTACCCCCTTAAAGTAAAAATGTCCCAAGATTTCGTAATTATTTTGCACATAATCTTTGAGGAAGATGAGCGCAGCAAATTTTTACAAATCTAAAATTTTACCGTGATAACATTTTTATACACTCTCATCCTTATGTTACTCCCTAAAAGTAATCTTTGAGGAAGATCACCGGACCAATTTTCACAAATCCAAATTTAACCGTTTGTTCTAGTCAGTGGTACCATTTTAGTCTGTACCCTGTTTTTGCCCAAAAAAAAACTTCTTTAAAAACTTCCTTGTTATTGCTCGTTTAGTTTGTGGGAAAATACGGACGCCGATTTTCGGCATTTTATCTCTAGCCATTTGAGTTAGGTGATTGCACCGGATTTGATCCGCTTTGTCCTGTTTCTACCCTTAATAGCACAAATTCTGAAAACAAAACCTTATAGTAACTATTGCCTTCTCTGGATGTGTAATATGGACATCTATGAAATTCTATAATTCTAGCTTTAGTCGCCTGAGCTGGGTGATTTTAACCAGTTTGACAATATTCAGCCGGTTCTTACCCTAAAGAGAAGTTTTTCGAACTACTCGGTTCCTGTCATGTGCCTACCCTGGAAGGAGAATATAGCCAACGATTCTCATAATTCTAGCTCTAGCTGCTTGAGCTGAGCGATGGTACCAGATTTGTCCATTCTCACTCTACTTTTACTACTAAAGTTATGAATTTCAAACAATTCCGTCTCTTTGCAAGTTTACTCTAGAAGGGGAATGTGGATTTCTGCGACTCTAGCTATAGCCGTTGGAGCTGGGCGTCGGTACCAGATTTATCCTCTTTTATCCTTAAAAGTAAGATTTTTGAAAAATGCTTCCTTATCGCGCACTTATTCAATAACGATCATATAAAATAAACACTCATTTGTTGAAATGCGTTTCTTAGATGGATTATTTATTACAAAGATATTCTTAAGCAAACCTACTATTAAAAAATCTACTGCTGAAATAAATTGATGACACAGCAAAACAATTTTCGACACATGAAGTTCACGAACTCCGTCTGTTACTTATTTCAAATATTGCACACTTATTGGTGTCAGCAACATTTTCTTTAGTCAGTACTATGTTGATACCCTAGCAAACATTTCTGACATTAATATGGGCGACGATCAGTCAACCAGTCAGTCGATCAGTAGCGCACCAATTTTATGCCTATAAACGAAGATAGACGATGTTGCTAAACTAACTCCCTTCGTTCAAGTGCGCTAAATTCAGTGTCTAATTTCACAACGAGTCAGGTGTTTAGTACACGTAGTTAGTAGAATGGAAGTGAGTTACTTCACATACGCTCCTTTGAGTACAACACGCATAAATTTCTAATTTTTAAGCACTTCCCTTCCCACTCTTTTCAATTTTGAACACAGAACGACGTTAGGTGAACGTACGTTCGTACGTAGTTTGAAGAAAAGACTATTTTGGTGAACAGTGTTAACCTTATAAAACATATGTTTTAAGTTTCAAGGCGCCACGTTGTTTAGTATTTTTATTTGAGCCATCAAAAGTGCACGATCTCAGTTCTCATTCCCATTCGTAAACACGGAAAAAATTGGTCACCATTATGTAATTCAAAATTTCCACTTGAAAGGCCTCAGTCCAGTCAATATTAAAACCGATCTAGGTTCTACTCAAGGGGAGTCTACTCCTTCGTTTACGCCTGTAAATTACTGGATAGCAGAATTTAAACGAGATCGTGCAAGCTGCCAAGACGAACACCGTAGTGGTTGACCAATTGAGGTATCCACGCCAAACGCTGTTAAAAAATTTTACAAAGTGGTATTGAATGATTGTCGACTTAAGGTGCGTGAGCTAGTTTAAATGTTAGTCATTTCAAAATGCTATACATCGTATATTTACCAAAGATTTGATAATGGATGCCGCGTTAGCTATACAGCAAAGACAGTGTCATGAAGATGTTTCAGTAGAGTAGAGTAGAGTTTGACGTTGTTTCACAGTAATGAAGCCGAATTTTTGCGTAGATTTATCATGGATAAGACATGGATCCACCACTTCACACCTGAGATCAAATAGTCAAGGCAGTGGATTGGGAGAATCGTTATCAAAGAACGCGAAGACGGTTCCATCCGCAGGCAAGGTCATGGAGTCTTTTTTTTAGGATGTCCATGGAATTATTTTTATTGATTATCTTTAGAAATAAAAAACCATCAACAGGGAATATTATGCTAATTTATTGCAGAGTTTAGGTGATAAAATTATGGAAATAGACCTCATTTGGCGAAAAATCAAGTGTTGTTTTATCAAGACAATGTTCCAGTTCACATGTCCACTATTGCGATGGTCAAAATGAATTAATTAAAGTTCGAACTACTTCATCATGCACCTTATTCGATTTAGCTCTCTCGGACTATTTTCTATTTCCAGTCTTAAAAAAATGTCTCGATAATAAAAGATTTGTCAACGATAAAGGAGTGGAGTCTGCGGTTGATTGAAACACGAAGAAAATGTTGCCCAACTTGTTTGTGTCTCCTTTGTTAGTTCGGCTAACAACGGCCGCCGTATATGTTAGTCAGTTTCCCAAACCAGTTTGAATATTGGTTCACATTCCATTTTGCTGCTTTGAAATTTATTGTGCGAAAGCTAAATTTATTGCTGCAATATTTTACTTTTTTTTTAATCTTTTTTAACAGCCTTTGGCGTTATAGACTGAAACACAGATTTTGATTTTCTTTTTTTTAAATTTCATTTGAATTGCATTACGAATAAAACCGCATATTCTGATGTCATTGCCGTGAAATTGCACTGAATAAAATAACCGAATAGATGCAAACCTCACGCTCCCTTTCTCTTCTGATTTCTACCTTTATCACTGCCTACATTGCTGGCTACATTGTAATGAACTATACAGGACGACTGATGATGTTATTTAGAATGCAGACATCTGTCATGTTGGAATTTTATATAAAACATCTGTAAATGTTGCCCGAAGACTGGAAAATAATCAAACGTTTGATTTTATTGTAACAACTGTTGCATCTAACTAACACTAAACAAACCGATTTGGTGCAGCATAAACACAATCAATGCCTCAATTATCGTCATTCCAGTACATGGACAGGCAGGCGTTCTATCGGCACTGATGCAACAGGCATTTACACTGTAATCGAACATGTTTTTGATAAGGAATTGTTTTGTTGGTCACACGATGGTTGTGTGATAACTAGCACAACTCGAATGGATGTTCTATACTCAACATAACTATGGCTAGAATTTTGGTCTTTGTGTTTAATAAGATAGTTCTGCTGCGGCATTATTCACATTGGGATTTCAAAAACTTCCACTGAGGTATTTCGTTTTTAGTTGACGGTTTGTTGTTTTCAAACAAAGAAATGCCTTCGTTCGAAATGTGCATTTCACAGAGTACGCAAGCAAACATAACTTGTATTTTAATTCGTACTCATAAATGGTGTTATTTGAAATATTCCGAAAGTTAATTATTATATCCTTGTGGCTTTTTGTAATGTGTTTGCGTGCATCCATTTTGGCAAACGATGCGTTACGGATGTTTACTTATCAATGTTTGTGTGTGTGAGCAGTACGTGTGAGCAATTTAAGACTGGCAATGCCATTCCATTGTTGTTTTCTACTTTGTCTACTTTTCGAGTGAAGTTATAAACCGGAGCAATAAACATAGATATTATTTGATACGGCAAAAGTGTAACACCCAGACGAAAGCGTTTAAAGTATCCAGTATTTGTTGACAAAATACGTTTTATGACTTTTTAAGTCGATTCATTGATGTCTGTCTATCCGTTGGATGTGATAACTGCTGTAAATTTTTATGAAACTTCTTAAAACTCATAGTCGGTGATTGCAAATGGGCTGTATCGGTCTATCCTTTCTCATATCACGTCTCATATCAATGACACATTCCCACACCCATTCTGGTACCTCCCATGCTAATTGAACGATTATACGGAATTCAATCAATTATCTGTAATTTATAATCAGTCGACTAAATTAGTCTACAGTTTAATCCATTATATTGTTTTACAATTCTCTACAATATCGGAGAAAAAACAATCTTCTATTTGGTGCCTACAAAATAAATAACCAACTTAACCCATGTATTCTTACCTCCAAATCTTTCAGTCGACCAAATTTATCATATTTATTTGAACTTCGATTTTTCATCGTTACCCGTAATTCGTAGCCTGAACTTGCTTAAATTCTCATAAATCATGTTACGTAATGATACTGGCCAAAATATGAAAAAGTAGGCGGAATATCCATACATATTACCTTGCCTAAATTATTCGTATTATGCTAGTTGAGTTTGAATCATTCGTTTAGATTTACGAATGAAAGTACATTGCACTGCCACGCCCCTTAGGGTACCACATAGGCAAATTGCCCGATTTGTTAAAGATCGGAGTTCCTTCTACATTTGCCCAATAGACGATTTCAGAAAATTACAATTTTTACAGTTTTTATTGTGCTTTAATTTCGAGTATTAATTGCAGCAGCACAAAAGGACATTAGGTGAAGGAGAGTAGGTTCACCTGACAAAAATTTCTGTTGTGGTTTTAATGCATTTTAGTGGGATTTTTCACAAAAACGATTGATTTTGAATATCGAAAAATGTGTGGGAAATCATCGCCGTTTTGCACCAAAAACCTCAAAATTCAGATTAACTTCGCAGTGGAGCCGCCATATGACGTTTTTTTGTCCTGTGACCGTCGATAAAATAAATATTGTGCACTAAGCAAATGTGTTGCTTTTGAAGGAAAGGATCAAACCAGTATAAAAATTTCAGTCAGGTGAACTAGCTTACATCCAATGTCCTTCAGCTTTGATGCAAAAGGTTCTCACAAAAAAACTGCTATGAATTAGCACACCACAACAGAAGAAATGAAGTTTTCTGGTTAAAAATTGTACACAAATCACTCTTTTTTTCTAAATCGATCAATTTGTACGTTTAGAGTCCAAAGCTACCAAAGTTATTTGCAGAATTATAGTGAATTTTCCCCAATTTAAAAAAAATTAATGAACCTAGCTATATGTGGTCTAAAATGGTTAACTCATGTAGAAAGTACAAGAAAGAGGGCAGATTTTTTCTCAAATTTTACCATGCATTATAATGCAATGTCAATGACAAAAATTTAATTTTCAAATTGAGAAAAAAAATAACATTTCAATAATTCGGTTAATTTGTATGGGATGTAATAGAAGTGATACGACAATCCCATCCATTTTATCCTGTGTATGAGGTGTTCCAAATTTATGCGAATTCAGGACAATAGCTAGAAGCTGAGAATATATGGGTTAAATTGGACATATGATTTCTACATAAGCGTTACAATTCAATACAAAGAACAAAACTCTTCCCCACCGCTTCATACTATCGAGTTGTTCGGTAAATTCGTTCGGTTTTTAAAAGAAATTTAGTTACAAATTTATATACAAGAAAACAATTACTTTAATCTTTTATATAATCTCCCCCTTTTCTAATAACTTCTTCCCAACTCTCTGGGAGATTTTTAATTCTTCTCTCATAAAACTTGGGTGGCTTTTCTGAAAAAAGCGTTCAACTCGATTTTTCACTTCGCCGTCGTTATGGAAACTCAAATTCTTCAAGTGATTGCTCAGACTAAGAAATAGGTGATAGTCGGACGAGGCGATGTCTGGGGAGTACGGTGGATGATGTAAAACTTCCCATCCAAGCTCTAACAGTTTCTGACAGATCCTCGTCGTTATGGAAACTCAAATTCTTAAAGTGGTTGCTCAGACGAGGTGGCGAGGTCTGGGGAGTACGGTGGGTGAGGTTAAACTTCCCACCCAAGCTCTAACAGTTTCTGACGGGTCAGTAAGGCAGTATGAGGTCTTTGTGAGGTACTCACACCTCGAGGTTACTCACGAATTCGAGCTCTTTTATGACCTCGTGAACGGTTGAGACAGATTTTTTTTTAATAATTTCAGCTATTTCTCTAACTGATGCAAGGGGATTAACAATAATTAAATTCCTCACCTCCTCGGAAACAATTTCTTTTGGTAGTCCTGATATGGGAGCATCCGTTACGGAGAAGTCGCCAGTAGAAAATCTTTTAAACCATTTCTGGCAAGTTCTTTTCATTTGGTCCGTTTTCTTCATAACAAGACTTTATTTTTCGGCTGGATTCAGCAGCCGAAACATGTCTAAAATGATCTTTTTCGCTCATTTTTTTTCCACTTTTTAAAACATTTTTTAAAACGCTATAACCACTCACGACTAAACGAGAACACAAGTAAACAGTTTAGAGAAGGGGTGGAAGGAAGTTTTGATAGTGTTTGAAGGAACTCTACGTCATGAGAAGTGACGTATGATAGACTAACGAATTAACTGAAAGAACCTCCCCAAAATACCCTAATAATTAGAAATGACAGGGATAAAATTGACGAAAAGGCGGCCAACTTGTATGGGGAAATAGACGCCCCTTTTACATTTCAGAATCTGCTTAAGCAAATACTTTGACGGAATTTAGTGACACCAATCAAGATACTCATATGTGAACATAGGAACTTTTTTGTTGAATCGATTATTTGTGTGGCAGGTATCAGAAAGGCCGAAAGGCAAAGTAGCCCATTTTCATTCTGAGACCTAATTTATCGAATTCATTACGTGTGCCAGATCTGATAAAATTCTATACATCTATTTGAATGGTATGAACCTAAGAACACGAGAATGCGGTCCCTTTGTTTTTGTTTTTTTTTTATTTTATTGAGAAGTCGAAACCAATACAATGGACAGCAATTTATCTTACGGCAGTTAACGAATTAGGAGTTATCGGTTAACTTATATAGGAAGTACCAGAAGACCGGTGGGTCGTTATAGTCCATTTACAATGCTGTGCGATGTTTTACAAATTTACATATTTTTACATATTTACAAATTTAATAATTTTATATCTTTAATCTTTACTCCATAATTATTTTGCAATGCAATTGTTTGATATTTATTCCAAATCATTTTTTAAGTCGGTAAAGCGCAATGCAAAATAGTTTTCCAATTCGATGTTCTGAATTCTTTTCCATTGCTAACATTTATCGCGTTAGTGGTGTCCTCTTTGATAGTGAAAACTTTTCCTCCTATTTTTTGCTGTATCTGGAAAAAAGAAATCAATTTTTCTTGAATGGTGGTTTTCATGATGGCAGAGAAAGTTGCGGCGAAGTTTGTTTTTTCTGCATTTTCCCAAGAAACCATTTTGAAACCATTTTGCATTAAATAATAACAGTTACAGTTCTCTCTTCGGTAAAGTTCACTGCCATCATAAGTTTGGTTGTCGACTTTTAGATGATTTGCACTTTTTGGGCTCTGTATTATCGATTGTTGTTGTCTGTCGGGGCCGTACGTGTAAAACAGTGAATACTATAGTTTTTGAACGTGCTAAGCCCTTTATTTTTTTTATCAGCCCAAGGAGTATTTAGAGAAACTTAAAAGATTTGTTTTATTTATTTCTTCTTATATCCAAGTTGTTTTTATAATGCTTACTATGCAGTTCTTGCACTTTAATCAATTTTGGAGTTTTCAACGACAGATTTCTATCATCAGTCGAAAATTTTGAGCTGTGATTATTTCTCATAGAAAAATGATACTTTGATGCAATCACAAGAAACAAGGCATGCATTCCATTCGTTGTTATTTCCGTAAGCATGCGCCGAAATTCACAAAAAAGGACAAATCGAATCGAATGCTCTTTCGGCGCAGGAATCTTTTGACTGTTAATAGACCGATTTTTTTACTATTTTCCTGTTTGCAGAGATCTTAATCTGAATTTTGGCGGAAGAGTAGCTAGCGATAACGAGAATACCAATATCTTCTTTTCAATAGAGTGTTTTCCTTTTTTAAGAACACCAGATATCATATTTGAAAGTAAGTGAAGAAAAAAACAGCAAATTTCATTTATATTCAATCTTAGTATTTATCAAACAACCCTCATAGTTTGTAGACACTTAACGAGAGCGTTAGAAACGGAGGGTGTGGTAAAAGTTTTATCAACTTATGTCTGTTTTGAGTGTCATTATATAGGACAAATCAAGAAGTCGATCGATGGTGTTGACTGCCTTCGATCGAGCCAAAACGAGGTCAGATCGAAAGTATATTGACTTAAGATTGAAAAAGCTCCTGAACACGATTTAGAACACGAACACGCACTATAATTGATATGAACTATATTTTTTCGGACTTTCAAGTTTCCTTAATAATTGCATCGCATTCCGTGCATTCCTATCATGTCCTTTACTTTTCCGCTTTTGTATCCAACTTTCGATATCCACGTACTCATTCCACAACCATTTCTATATAGTGGCCCCCCACAGCAGCCGTTACATTGCAGCAGTGTTGTCATATACAGCATTCTTTTCCTCAGACTCAGGGCTTACTGAGACCTGATAATATTAAAACGTTAACTCATTGCGGTTACAGTTTGAAGCACACCAAATTTAGTGTTTCCTTCGTAAAATTTATATTAAGCCGGTTGAACTGATGAATACTGTGTACCGCTAAGCCCACTAGTTTTAACAAAAAGTAGGTAAGATCAAACTTCTTCAATAACATTTTATATGAAATGAGTTGAGAACCAGATTCCTACGATGAAGGATTCCGATTTGAAAAAGGAAGAATCACATTTTATTTATCGTTAACCCTAATGAGGCACAGGTTAGCATTATCAGGTTGAGTTAAAACTTTGTAAAACACATTTTCTTGCCTATTGACACCTTATAGATTGGTCCGTCGATACATAGGATGACAAGAAAATATCCCCATGTACCTTGCACCATGTTGTTAAAACCACATAGAGTTGAAAAGAGATCCGCTTTCGGCGTAGTTCTGGAAGGGAAAACTCTATCAACACAATTAAACAACATCTTGACAGGCATAAGTATTAGGGCTTAGCATATTGCAAATAACAAAATAAGCTTCTTATGGGATTTCCTATAAAACTTTCAATGGTAATGGATCGAAAAGAAAAAATAGCTTGGCATTTATTTCCCCAATGGTATACTCGTATATGTATCGGTTTAATTGGCTGTTTAGAAATGATTGCTTTGTTAAGCTGTACCTGTGTACGTACAAAAAAATAAATATATGATTGTTCATGTAAACAAGGATACTGTTGAAATTGAAATACTTACAAGCTTTGAACTCATAGAAGCCTTGTAACGTGGTTTTGTCATTGGCTGAGATAAGTTCAGTCGCCTCCAGGTTTGTCATAAGGACTCACAAAATCTTACGAACCCTGACTAGGGCCACAAAAACCATTGGTTTATTGGTGTTCAACCAAACAGCAATCTACTGTAATAACAGATACGATAAACTGTACAATAGCACATAAGCGTTTCGTTTAGGTGGTGATGCGTCTGATTTATAACTGACGGTAGGGATGGATGGTATCTTCGATTTAATCGGGAACTTAATAACTCACGTTGCTTTGGTTAACATATCGGATGTTGATAAATTTGGGCCTAGTTCTGGATGTTGGCCTAATCTTAATTAGGCAATAACATCTACATGGCACAAATTCTCATCGGGATGTGGTAGGACCGCGTTGTGACCATTGGCGTGATTTAACCCATTAATGGATAAGAGTGCCATTATTAATGGGTTAATTACAGGTACACGTATCAGGCATCAACTTGGTCCAAATCTCTTATGGATTTCAGGTTGTCATCAGGGTACGGTAGGCTGCGTTTGTAGCGACTTGGTTCAAACCTCTCATGACTATTATCACTTATGTATTACAGGATCAGGTTATAGGTAATTACATGCACATATGGTTAAAATACACAGTACACCCTATATATTTTTTAAAGGCTAGTAGGCGAAAATTTATTTAAATTAAAAGTAAGAACAAGCATTAATTTCTTTTGTTATAACATTAGAAATAAAATAAATACTAAAATAATAACAAACAACACAAATTAAATTCAGTATTTTTCAAAAAGTAAGAATTTAATAAAAAAAAACATTAGACAAAATAATAAGTACATTTAGTTAAAATAAGCAAAAAAGTAAAAAAAAAATAAGTTTTTTTCTGCTAAAATGGCTGAGTTTCGTTAAAAGCCGGCATATCTACCTTTATTTTCAATTCTTTTGTTGACTCTTTTTGGCATGCTTGCAATAAGCTTCCTGCAGGTTTCTACTGGTATTTCGTAACAAGTTTTTTTGAACAAAATTCCATAACTGATTCTTATTTTTAAGAACCTCCTTTCCAATTTTTTGTTTCAACTATTCCCCAAAGATTTTCGATTGAATTTAAGTCCAGAGATTGACTTGGCCAGTTAAGAAGAGCAATATTAATATCTTGGAACCAATACTTTATCAACTTAGAAGTATGCTTCGGATCGTTATCCTGCTGGAGTGTCCATCTAAGAGGCATAATTTCTACAGCATATTTTCCAAGATATCTTTGTAGTGGAATCTGGTCATAGTGTCGGTAATTCGATGTATCGGACCGACACCACACCACGAGAAATAACCCCAGACCACAATATCGCCGAACACGTGCTTGACCGTCTTCTTTCTAAAGCGAACATGGAATTCCTCCTCAGGGCGTCGAACATTCCGGGCACCGTCGTTTCCAAATATGCTAATTTTTGTTTTACCGCTCCACAAAATGTTTCGTCATTTTTTTTCACCGTTTCCTCCGGTCCAATTGGAATGACTTCTTGCAAACGCCAATCTGGCCTTTAAATTTTTGTGTCTAAGCAAAGAAACTCTTCTGGCTATTCGTCCTGGTAAATGTGGTTCTTGTAGTTGCGATGAAATTGCATTTCCAATTTCTGCTGAAATCGCGTGAAGACACACACGGGTCCTTCTTCGCAAGTGTTACAACAGGGATATCTGTTGTTTTTGAAGTGTTTTTGGGTCTTCCGCGAATTTCGACGGGCTTTCTAGGCTTTAAAGCCTACAAAAAATAGCGACTGATTCATAGTCTCTCTTAGTCTTGAAACAATTTTTCTCTCCTTCGGAGAACAATGACCCATGACTGATTTTTTTACTATACATTTTGTTATGAATAAAGATAAACAACAGTAAAATAAGTAGCCTTTTTAAAAAGACTACAGCAGACTGCAAAAATATCAAAGAATTGAGGAATGTATTTACCATTTTGACCAAGTACTGAAATCACACCTGAACACAACTAACTTGCAATGAAAACAACGGGGAAGCCGCAGCTTTGTTTTTACTTTTAAAGGCATTACCATATTAAAGTTATTTAAATAAAAAAAATTCCCATGTTTACTTTCCGTTATAGTAACTGAAATTAAACATAAAACAAAAAAATAAGCAGCTGTACTTATTTTTTCGACCATATGTGTATATACGGTGAGTTACTTATTTCTACCTTACGAAAGTCATTTAAATACCGCTGTGTAAACAGTCAGCCGAGGCCGCTGTGTAAGCAATCAACCAAAGCCGAAGTCGGGCATACGTTCTTGTTGTTGATGACTGCAGCGCATTGATTAGTCTGTGAGTGACATCTTCGAGGGGGATGCTGGAGTGAATGGCATTTGCCGGCCCTGTTGTTATTGTATGTGTTCGATATTTCGATAGTGCAGCGAATGTTTGATGGCGGGGTGGGCGATTATTTGCGTTGTTTGTTGTTGTTATGCGGGTGATCATAGACAATGTGTATGGTGGAGTGGACGGCTATTACCTCTGTTTGTAATTGCGTGTATGCGATCGGTGTTGCCATCCTGGATAGCGTAGGTGAGAGGAAAGATGATGCTGCGATTGTGTATATGAGTATTCTTTCAGTTTTATGTACGGGCGCTATTGTTAGAATGGTCACATTACAGCCTTCACGCAATCAATGTCTATAACATGTATTTTGTTAATTTCTTTGTATATGGAAACTTTCATTTATTCTTTCAAGAGTTATACTTTTGCTATGGCACTCGCATTATGTGCTTGACGTTTTTATCTTTTGTGTAAAATTTTTCAAACAGAAAACCGGATTTGTCGTTTGTAATGTTGTAAGGAAGACCCAAAATACTTAAAGCATAACATTTGTTTAACACTGTGTTGGACAAGTGTGCTTAGGCTATGTTGAATGCATGTTAAATGAAGGTGTACTGAGATGCCTAAAAAATATTGAAAGATATTTGTAACGCAAGCGTTGTGAAACGGAATTTTCATCTCGCAAGTAAATATTATTCTAATAGAAACTGAATTGCATAATAAAAATAATATTAAAATTTCGTGCCAAACACCATGTCAATGCAATAACAGTTTTCCCATTGTTTTAGAAGACTATTTCTCAAATTGATTTTAAAAATAACACCAAAAATTTAATCAGAAAAATCAAAAGTTGGTATGTGCCGCAACAAGCTGAACATTTGAAAATTTAAAAGAAAAGACATCTTTAACTTACGTTGCTACATCTACATATGTAGCTCTTAGAGTATAGCGTTCTCAACTTTTCTTCCAATTTAGTTCTCATTTTATGTATAGATTTGTTAAGAAAAAATTTGTTTCTGATCTAAATAACTTTTATAAAAACTTGCGAGGGTGCACCCAACACTGGCTAATAAGGAAGACAAAAAAAAGTTGGTAATTTTTTTTTTTATTTTTCAACATAATCTTCTTTTAGCTCGATACACTTCTTCCAGTGATATTCAATAGCTTCTATACCCTGTTTATAGTAAAAACTGCCATCAATCGCAGACTCCACCTCTTCATTGTTGATCCATTTTTTAAAGTTTGGAAAGAAAATGTAACCCGAGGGAGCTAAATCTGGCAAATAAGTAATAAGTGTGTGATGAAGCAATTCCAACTTTAATTCAAAAACTGGAGAATAGTTTTGATGAAACAACACTTTCTTTGCCGCGAAATGCGGTCCCTTTTCCCACAATTTCATCACCTAAACACTGCCATAAATTAGCATGATATTCGCCATTGATGGTTTTTCCTTTCTGAAGATAATCAATAAAAATAATCCCATGCATATCCCAAAAAACAGGCGCCATGGCTCAGACTGCAGATGGAACGGTCTTCGCCTTCTTTGGACACGATTCTCCCATCCCATTTCACTACTTTGACTGCTCTACTGTATCAGGTGTGAATAGGTGGAGCCATGTCCCATCCATGGTTATAAGTCGACCCAAAAATTCGATTTTATTGTGATGAAACATCGCCAAACACTCTACTGAAACATCTTCACGAAGTTGTCTCTCGTCTATTGAAAGCAAGCGCGGCATCCATCTTGCGCACAGCTTTCTCATCTTCAAGTCTTCGGTCAATATACGATGTATAACATTTTGGAAATGCCTATCATTTCAGCTAGCTCACGCACCTTCAGCCGACGATCATCCAATACCATTTTGTGGATTTTCTTAACCGCATCTGGTGGGGACACCTCAATTGGTCTACCGCCACGGTGTCCGTCTTGGCAGCTCGTATGGCCTCGTTTAAACTCTGCTACCTAATATTTTACAGTCGTAACCGAAGGAGCTAGGCTTTAATATTAATTGGAGTGAAACGTTTCAAATGGAAATATTGAATTACATAACGGTGACCAATTTTTTCCATGTTTACAAATTCACTGAGATCGTGCACTTTTGATAGCTCAAATAAAAATACTAAACAACGTGGTGCCTTGAGCATATGTTATATACCACGAAATATTTTTTTTTTCAATTGCTGGCACCATATATATGTCAGTCCGACCAGTTTTGGGATCGCCCTAATAAAAAACGTAGTTCTGAAGTAAACAAAACTTGATAAGACATAAATTATAACAAGCTCTTAACATATATTAATTTTTAGCAAAATTTTTGCTCGTGGATGATAAAACATAGCCGAGTCGAAACTCAAATATACTCTTCTAAAAACGGTAAAGTGTATGCTCACCCTATTGAGAATATTTAGTGGGTATAAAATGTATCATAAATCTCTCGAACAGTTTACGTCATTTTTACTTTTCCATTGGGGTAGTAAATATTATTTTTTAGATTTCGATAAGATATTTGCCAGTTTTAATTAAAAGTCTCGGGATCGTAATTAAATTCGCGAAAATGTGATTAATCGCAACCAAGTGTAGACTAATAATTTCTACAATCTCATGTGATAACAGCAGAAATACGTAGTAAACCTACAAAATCAATTTACTTGAAGCCTACAATGCTGACTAGCTGGCCAAAAATGTCAGAATGAAGTGTTCAAAGCTTTGTTGTTACGCAGTTGTATATAGAACGCTTCAGACAGGATACAAATAAATATTTGGTAGCATCCAAAAATGCCATGGAGTTGGATATCCAGAAACAGCAGCATCATTAGAAATGTTTCGAAAGGCGAAGGCCAGAATTCAAGGTAACCCACGGCAAAACGCAAATTTTCAATGTGTTTGTTCGTAGCATCAGACGCATGTTAGAAAATGAACCACGATTGAAGCAATACAAAATGCATAAAGGGAAAGATCTAACAACTGCATAAAAGAGAGTTTGCTTAGCATGAGTAAAGGCGTTAATATAACGATCAAGTATGGCTAGAGTGCACATTTTAGATCGGCGAATTGAAGTTGAAAAGAAATTGAACTATGAAAGCAAGCGCGTTAATCAGTGATGGCTAAGGCCACGCTAACCACCACAGAAAGAAGAAAAGAATTTAAGATTTTGGGTACGTAAATAATGTAGTAGAAACCATCTGACGTTAGTAAAAAGACTTGGTACCATCCCTGACTTGTCCCGTCAAACCCATCTTTTTTTACTAGAAAAGCCCTCAGCTTAATTTCTTCACAACAGTGACAACCATATTCCTCGGATTTAAGCCCAATGGATTTTTCCATGTGGTCCGTTCTAGAGGTCGAAGTATCAACTATAAAATATGATTGTTCTTTTTCGAGAATGACACGTTATACTATCAGGCCTTCTTTTGTGCAGGGCGCAATGTATTCTCTTACAAACACGATATTGTATTTCAACGGTTTCTTTTCTTACATTAGCATGAGTTTTACCGGAACGTAGCGTGCAAAATCCTCAGCATGTCGCGAATAGAATATGTGGAAGCTTCCAAAATTCAACGGACTTATACGGTAAGCTCACATAACGGAATTTACTTTTAAATGAATGTCAGTTTGAGCAGTTTTGATAAGACTTGTCGATTGCTGGACTATTCTTTCAGACGCATCGAAGCGACTGCCGCTCAAAAAATGAAGGTGATTGTATTGGGGCTCGAACCCATGACTGCATACAAGACAGTCGTGTATTCTCCGCATGAGCAAATCTTTTTTTTTATTAAATACAAAAAACCAAAGATTTTCTCACTGCTCCAAACAGAGCAGAAAGTCAATGAACTGATGCAGTATTTTGTTTCAACTGTTAGCAAACGCGGCACCCATTTGGAAAAAAATATTTTCCAGCCGCATTCTTTTATTCCAAATAGTTTATACACAGTTTTTCGTCCCTTTCTTTTTTTTATTAAATACAAAAAATAAGTTCTCACTGCTCCAAACAGAGCAGAAAGTCAATAAACTGATGCAGTATTTTGTTTCAACTGTTAGCAAACGCGGCATCCATTTGGAAAAAAATATTTTTCAGGCCTATACTGTACGGAGGTGGTGATAGATTGATAGAGATAATTGATATGAAGGCAGGGGGAGTAGCGGGGAATCCTCTAATCAATTTGATACCTCTTTCGTTGTATTTGTGGAATTGATTTGTAAGTGATTTTTTCTTATTACAAAACTTTCGACAACAGTTAATTTCATATGTTACAATTCAGAATTCAGAATATAGTGCCATAACATTTTTTAAGCCATTGTTGAATTAAAACGAAATTTTTTCCCAATAAAATGCGATATTTTTGTTTCCACTTTATAATGATTTTCCAAATAGAGCGGGCCAATGTTGAGATGGAATAAAACAAACCGCATGTGTGGTGTTAACAAAATTCTTTTTTTGTTTGAAACGCCCATGTGTGTATTTGAAAGGCCATGCGCGTAGCGGCACGGATCTGGGAAGTCCAATTTTTTTCAGTGACTGCCGCTTAGATCCCTTTGAATTTAGGCGATGAATTACGCTAACATTGAGACCGTCGGTAAACTGCGGATTACTGGCATAGATCTGCAATTTCAGAATGAAGTCTAGCGGCTAATTCACGTCACTTCCACGAGAGATAACGATACTTTCATGCAAAATCTAAGTAGGTTGCGGTGTTTGGTGTGTACATTTGGCGCGGTCAATCTGTAAGCATATATACAGGGTGGCGCAATAGAACGTGCATATTTAAAAAATAGATTAAAAAATAAATGCAAAAGGTATGGTTAAAATAAATCTTAGGCATTGTAGGGTAATAAAAGGAGTTTATTTTTTAAAAATAGCATCATCTAAATGGTGACCCTCTCTACGTCGGCACTTCTCTAACCGCAAACGAAAATTATTGAAAACTTTCTCCAGTAATACTGGTGTAATGGCTGCCATTTCACCACGGATATTCTCCTTGAGCTGAACGATGTTTCTTGGATTATTACTGTAGACTTTGTGTTTGAGGTATCTCCACAAAAAAAAGTCAAGAGGCGTCAAGTCTGGACTACCTCTGAAGAGGTGGGATATCACCTCTTTTCGAAATCAGTCTGCCAGGGAACATCTGCTTCACCACCGCCATGGAGTCATTTGATGTGTGACAGGTAGCTCCATCTTGTTGGAACCAAGTTCTGGAATTCACTATTCTTGAACTTTCAATTTCTGGAGCCAAAAATCCGTCCAACATCTCAACATAACGTTCCGTATTAACCGTGACGTTTTGGCCCCGGGCATTTTCGAAGAAAAAAGGAAAAATTATTGCTCTGCCAGAGATTGCTGCCCATACTGTTACTTTAGGACTATGCAATGGTTTCTGGTGTTTGATTTTGGGATTTTCACTGTTCCAGTAACAACAAGTTTGACCGTTTACGAACCCATTCATAAGGAAATGAGCCTCGTCAGAGAAAAGGATATTGTCAAAATTGGAAAATCGATTAAGCATTTCATTGGCAAATGCGAGCCTTGCTGTGAAGTCAGGCTCTTTCAATGCTTGTGTTAATTGCTTATATGAATGCAGTTTAAGATCCAATGTTAAAATTCGTTGCAAACTTCGTCGCGACGATCTCTTGCGAGTCGACATTTGTGGATTTCCTCGTACTGACTCCATAACTCTCTCAACATTGTCTTCGGTCCTAGATGTTCTTGGGCGACCATTTGCTTGTGGTTTAAATGTTAAACCGGTCTCTTCAAAACGCTTTACGGACGGAGCTTCACTAATTCGCCGTAGTCCAACGATGTAGGCGCCCCCCCGCCCGCGCCTTTTCTACCCCGCAAAAAAAGATGATGCAATATGCACGTTCTATTGCGCTACCCTGTATATCATCCACGTCCACATCGTTTAATTTCTCCGAAAGAAATTGGGTATCATTGATTTCTACCGCTTGCCGTTGACAGAGATGGTCTCAGCAATGTTGTTTACGTAGAAATACGGACCAATGATACCGCCGACCCAAAATCCGCACTGAATAGTAAGTTTTTATACATTTATTGTCACATGCATTGGATTGTTATTCATCCAAAAATGCGCCCCGTCTCCTCTAAAAATGATTTTTTGTGTAAAGAAGAGAGGGAGAGGAAGCGAACGAATCGCTCTGTCTGTGGTCATTACATTACCAATTCCTGAAGGAAAATTCAACAATTTGATGGTTGAAGTGTACGGCGGATCATCGATTATCTCGTGTTCTCCTACACACGTTCACATACAGCGGCAATGTTCTTGGCTAATTTGTCGTTCCTCAGACTGTGTGGTGTTGACTGATTGTATATTGAACCGATCGTCTGGAATTTGGCCACCAAAAGTTATAAATTTGACTTTGAAGGCATCTGTGTAAATTGGTTGCAGCGCAAGCAACATTCGCATTGACTGACGCCCATTTCAATAGCAAAGTTTCCTCATTTGCATGAGCTGCTCAGTCGCGAAACTTGACATGATGATTTGGCATCAGCAACAGAATACCATGGTCGCCGCAGATTGTCAATATTTATCCGCCCTATTTGGAAGATACGTTACGAGAGTCAAATGTAGCTCAAACTAAATAATATGAAATTTTGGCAGGCGTCGTTTTCTAAAACTATTATCGATTTTTTGTCAGAGTCGTCAACAGTGTGGTAGTTCCGGTACACACTACTATTGCTCGTTTATTACTACTTTTGTCGCCTGTTAGAAATCCAGGGAAGATTCCATTTCCATTCAATAAATGAACGAGTGGTGCGGAATATCAATTAATATTAATCACATCATATCACATATTAAGATTCAACTTATCTATTAGACAACTGCTTAATTAAAGTACTCTAAGAAAACTGATACTCCAGAAGGTATTCCAGAATGATTTGCACATTTTCTCTCCGCTTATTAAAATGTTTACTTCTAAGAACATGAAATGAAATCAATATACAGAAATGTCAGGCAAACTTAGCTGAAAGTTATCAGTTTATGGAATACCAGAAACATTAAAAACAACGTAGGCCAACACGAAAAACATTAGATAAGATGATTTGCCGCTACTATTGGCCGCATTTATCAGGCCAATAAGGGAATCAACTTTAGCCAATCACTGATACGAATTCCTCGGTATTGCCTCAAATCAATAGATAAGATATTACGAAATGTTAGGTTTCGAATTAAAAGTTTAATTTTTGGCAAGCAATTTGATAAAAGTAACTGCTTGGTATAAATTTGAAATCAGTTGATATTTCAGTTTGGACAAAAAAACATTGTTTCGGTTCAACAATGATTAAAGGTGCGTGTTGGATGAGCTCAAAAAGGAATTATTTAATAATTAGCGTATTTTAGTTACTCTGTTTTTGGGTAGCATTTTGGTATTAACTGCAGCCGCAGTTTTGAATGATCAAAAACTCAACATCGTCGAAGGCTGCGAATCCGAAACTGAACTCTGGGGCTCTAAAGATGGTACAAAATTCTACTTCTGCTTGGGCGATAACAAAGCTCTTGAGCAACAATGTGAACCGAATACCTTATTTGTAAAAAATTCAACTACCTCTGGCTGTGTGCCCTTTACTATGGTATCCTCAAATTGTGTGTATCATAACGATGTCCAACCTTGTGAGGGCGAACACCTGCTACAGCCCCAAACGCATCAGGACCCAACGAAATTCTACTTATGTACGGCACCTGGCGCCGAACCCCTGTTGCTCTCATGTCCTGACAATAAAGCTTTTGTGAAACAAGATGGATATCTGGGTTGTTTCGACTGGGGCCAATGGCGTGTTATTCGTGATTGTGACTAATATAAAGAAAGCGTGCAATCTCTTGTATTTTGTGTGTAAAAATGCTAATATAAATTAGATTATTTCAAAACATCATTAAAGTAAGTAAGATAATAATCTAATAATCATGTTAATGTAGGCCCTTGTAATAAATCGGTCATTTGTCAACTGAAATGTCATCAATCAAAAAGGTTTGTGATTAATATTGGTTGTTTACATTTAACATTTACGTATAACGAGTTATCTATTTTTTCGGTTTCAAAAGTAAAGTTAAATAAAACACACATAAAGTTATGATTTCAATGAAACTTTTACTTCATTATAACGCTTGGACCTTGCCATCATGTACGAAATACGGTGTCACTTAAATAACCGCATCTGGATTGTTTCCAGCAGTGAATACTTTTGCGGTAGTTTTCGATCACCACATTTCGGGCTGTTTCTCGGCGGTAACTTGACAAACGAACGTTTGGGGACTATCCGCGTAATCACGGATTCAGAGAGTAAATAATCTTCCTCATTTAATTCGTGATGATGACTTGCTGATGGTGTTTCGGATGGTATTGAGGGTGGGTAATCAACTGCAGAATTTCCGATGGCAAAGAAATAAAGTTTCTTAGCGGTAATTCTCTATACGGGTTGATAACAGGATCAGACGTAATAAAAAGCATTCTCAAAAAAACCTGTATTTGTGGCAACACGTGACCGCTTCCTGGGCTTCTTGCCTCTTGGGCTTCTTCGGAGAGTTGTACAATGGGAAGAAGAAAGGTCTTTATAACTTCCGCACTGTGCACAAGAATTTTATGCGCAGTAACAGGCATGGAATACCACGAATACAGATCAATGTATAGTTTTCTAGCATCAGCACAAAACTTTTCGAATTCTATATAATTTATATCATATCCCGATAACAAAGTTCTTAAAATTACATAAAATCTACGAATAAGGTTTATGTCTATTATTGTAATTTCGCTGCTCAATTCAGCTTTCGCAAGAAATATACGTGCTGTGTTTCTATCGTTTGTATTACCATACCCAGATTTTGGTTAATCTACAATGAGACCCATTCGATCTTTAAACAGATACAAAACTCTTGTGGGCGTTGCTTCACAATAGCTTTGTCGTTATCTCCCCTGACTTATATTTTAGATTTTAGATTTCTAAACGATAGCTGATATGAAGCAAACATTCAAACGTGCGGATCCATGCATGTAAAGTAGATAAAACAAATGCAAGGCGTTCTTCGTCGCTGCGGAATTTCTTTGGCTCTTCGTTCATAGGTGTCGCACCGCAAATATAACACTTTTGTGTTGAAGTTGTGTCTGTTAGGGCATTGCACACTTTGCCATCAGTTATTGTCAGCAACAAATCGTGTTTAACAGAGATTTGAGATCCACCAACGTTACAAAATGTTGAATGAAGCTGACTTACTTCATCTAAAATGTTAGAAGTTTCTACTGTCGTAAACTCTTTTGTCTCCTTGGCAAAAATAAACTTAATAGGACGGCAATATGAAGTAGAGGATGGTCTTGAATTTTGCCAGATCACAGCCTCGCCATCAAGCAATCTCAAAGGGACAAATGAGTATACGAACAAAAATTCGTCTGTAGCTTTAGTGTTATCAAATTTGTGCTTATTCGTGGTATGTCCCGAACTCTCATCACAGCCCCATTTGCTTACCAGTGCATAATATGAACGAGGTAATACACTATGAATAAAATTGGTTGCAGAAGTCGCAGCTGGGGCAAATGAACCGTTGTTGTTATTGTTGCAATCAATTTGATGTGGTGATCGACACTGGACTCGGTTGGAAATTTCCAGAGTAGGTTCTGGACTGTATATTGGGTTTGAGGTAATCTTCTATACCGCTGGGAGGGCAAGTCGACTTGCTGATGAGTGTTATGGCGCTTTTTAATCAGATAATTTCTCCAGAGATTTGAGAAATTATTTGGTTGTAGGTTGTGAAATAAAATAAATTAGGATTGTTAATTTCAATTAAATATAAGTATATTTGGGAAGCTGTGATGCTTACCGCTTAAGCAGAGTAACTACTTTTTGGTTTTACAATTTATGGTAGTTACAAGTGTAATTTTTAGCTTTCGTTAAATATTATCTGACATTTTCCTTATGAGCAATTTATAATATCTTTACCCCAAAAAGGGCAAAAAAAGGTACGTAGGTAGCACAATTTGATTTAATCTTATATTAGGTATGTTCATGGAACGTTTGCAAATTCATTTTAAATTTATTCTTAGATTAATTTTTAACAAGTTTTGATAAAAAAAAGATGAGTATAAATTTTATTTATAACAAGTTTTAGTAAAAAAAGGTAAGTACAAACATCATGTTTATACACACCACTCTAATGACTTCCGTTTGAGCTTCAACTAATCGTTCAGCCGTTTTATCCAAAATCCCCTGAAGTTTAATTTCAGCTCGAGATTCAGTCACAGAAATATATTCATCCCGCTTTTATTGACCTCTTTCTTGTTTGTTTATACGAATGAGAAGTCGATTTCGAGTCAACATAATACGCTAAAGCTTCATCTGGTGTTAACTGCCGACTTTGATCAGAGCACTTATTCCTTTCTCTAGTTTCATTGGCGCTGACGTTATGAATCTGTTTTGCTATACTTCGATTCCCTCCTTTTTGAGTAGCTAGCTCAGCCGCTGTAACGAGTTCACTTGCACTTCACGATTCCAAAAGATCTTTCACTCTCCGTCTTTTCGTTTTTATTGATGAGTTTTCAAATGATTTTCTGGATCGCCCTAGGGTGAGAGCCGCTGATGATGTTGAAGGACATATATTCGGCTGGTTGACATACATCTTTATTTCGAGAACGAGTTTTCCATCACAAAAAAACTCGTTTCACTTTTCCATCAATTTTAAAATATGTTGTCACAAGTGTGCATAAAATGCAACTGATTTGTAAATGAAAATGACCCCTCTTATAAAGCTACTTTGCCCACTTGATAAGATACCTTAATGAAGTAATAAACGTATTAATTTTTTAAATTCATTACCTGCGGGGTGTTGTTTACAAGTCGTGATCAGTTGGTCGTGGAAATTGTGTCATGAATTTTGTCCCGCTAGCATGTTCTAGCCGAACCACTGTGCGTCAGCGGTTTTAAAACTACTATGTATATGGATAACCCGTTATTAGGCAGGATGGCATATCTTCCATTCCCACACTTTGATAACAAATTAGTGGTTAAGTAATCAGTTGAAATTGAAAAGGGTTGGAGGATGGGTTTTAGTAGTTGTAGACATTAGCGTCAAGTGCTACTTGAAACAAAATTTCCTTCATTGATTACTGTTTGTACTTGACTTAAAATGTCTGTCGTACCGAAAATTAAATATTTTACACAAATACGTCTTTTTGTTTTATACTTATTAAATTAAAGTCGGTCTGTTTTGTATTCAGGAAACTTGAAATTAAGAAAAAAAACGGTATAGAAATTTCAATCAGGTGAATTGACTTGATGTGCTTTAACCCAACTTAATTTTTTTTTAGTTTCTAAGCTCCCTATCTTAGATACTCTAGATGGACCATTGATTGTTGGTAAATCGCTCAACTTGTACGTGTGGTATCCTTAGAGGCGTGACAATCTGTCCCTATTTATTTTCATTAGCTGACCTAAATTACTCTATTTTTATTGCAATTAAATGTACGAATAAAATATAGGAATATATGTATTAATTTGGTGATTTGTTTGAAAATAACTGTGATTCTTTCAAATCTTACATAACATTAAAATAGCATACAAATGTAAATGATGGCAGTCTACGAATTAGGGATAGCAGCGGCAATTTTAAATTTCGACAAATCAGTCAATCTGGTATGGGATGTACACTATTTCCTTTTCAAAACTTAGTTCTCAAAGCGGATGATGTGGTTCACATTCCAGTGAATTCAGATATGAATGGCAGATATGTGGCTGCGATGGGTTATATCGTTCATTTGTATGTGAAGTATCAAAAGGGGAGTGGTTTATTTTTTCCATAAATTTAAGCAGCCATTATAAATTGATAGAGTGTGTAAAAATTTAGATTGCTACAGTTTACGAATTGGGAATTGCACAGGGTGGCGCACCAATTTTGATACAATAAGAAATTCAAATAACTTTTTCTTTTTTTTTTTTTAAATATATGTATTCAATTTTATTTTATTTAACTAATTAATTTGAAGTTTAAACAAAACGAATGATGTCAGCATGAAGATAAAGAGGAAAGTATTGCTTGCTAACATATATTACTATGGGCTAAGCAAGAAATTCAATGATAAGGCCTTCTCTCGACAAACAAAAATCCCACTTTATCAGACGTTGGTTCTACCTGTCTTATTATATGGCGCAGAATTCTGGGTTATGACGCAAGCGATCAGTCCAGCGATCAGTACTGGCAGTTTTCGAGAGGAAAATATTCTGGAAAATATATGGATCCATCATCGTAAACAGAGAGTATCAGCGTCGCATGAACAGTGAGCTGTATGAGTGAGCTGTATGTTATCGACGTGGTCAAACGCATTAATATCCAGCCATTGCCTTGGCTGGGTCATGTTGTGCGGATGGACCCAAATGCTCCGGCATGGAAAGTTTTCGACAACGAACTCGATGGACGACACAGAAGAGGGCAATCGAAACTTCGTTGGAAGGACCAGGCTTTTGAAATGCTGTCGAAGCTTGGGGTGACGAATTGGAAGAGAAGCGCAGAAGATCGAAGCGTTTAGTATTATTTTCTACGGTCGGCGTGTAATAGATAAGGATGTCTATTCCAGTCGCCACCTAAGAAGAAGAATTAGTTTTAAAGATGATAGATAGTAAATGATCTCCATGCTGACTAACGAATATGCGACACCTGATCAGAAAACTATTCATTGCGGGTTAACCTCAATTATTGTTTTTTTAGACTGCTTCAATTCAGTCAAAATTTCTTGGTTTCATTTTGTACACCTCTTGCTTGGCAAAACCCCATAAAATATGTCTGGTGCAGTTAGGTCAGGTGACCTTGTGGGCCAGCGGAAAGTAGGGTTTTTGGATATATGTTTGGAAAATTTCGTTGGAGCTCCTGTCATAACTGGTCTGGCTATGTGTGCAGTTGTTTCATCTTGCTTGAACCAAATGATGTTGAAACGAATACGTCTTCGGGTCAGTTATGGTTAAAAAAAACTCCTCCAACATCTTTAAATATCAGTTGACAATTGACTGTAGCGTGATTCGTGCACTCTTCTGTATTAAAAAAGAGATGACTTTGGGAAAATCAATCACTTTGTACGGGATGTACCAGAAGGGTAGACAAAATCTCAATTTGTACCAAATTTAAGATTGAGTTAAATTGGCTATCTGATTGGGAGGTATCAGAAGCGTTTAGGTAATTGCTTTACAATAAGATGGGCAAAATACTGCGTAGTTGCAGTTAACGATTAAGAGATACAGAGACAAAATTTAATATGGGAAAGTTGGCCGATTCGTAAGGAAGTACAAAAGTCGATCGAGCTTCTTTGTATTTCTCGGTTATGATGAGCCAAAATGTGAGGCTATGAAAGATTCTAAGAAGTTTCATCAAGATTTGTGAAAGTTATTAGCCAGTCTATCAGTCAGCTAGCTAGAAAATCAGACTCATTTAATTGGCTTAAAAAGTTATTAAATTTGGTATTTCAAGTACTTCTCCCTAGGTGTTACATTTCATTTCTCCCTAGATCTCCATTCCTCCCAGTGACATTTTCTAAAGGCGTCCTTTCTACGATATATGACCAATTCTAAGCACTTTTTACGGAATATAAAAATAAAACATAATTTTTGAATTCTTTATGTATTTTGTTCAGAATTTGCCGCATATCATATAAATTATATACGAGGGCGGTCCCAGTACTAGTCGAACTAACAAAGACGATACAACAAATTAATTATTTAATTTATTTATTTTTCAACATAATCTCAACTTAGTTCGATACACTTTTTTCCGCTTCTTCTATAGCTTCTATACCATGGTTTTCCTTTCTGAAGATAATAAAAATAATACCATGCGCATCCCAAAAAATAGATGCAGATGGAATCGTCTTCGCCTTCTTTAGACACAATTCTCCAATTCCAGTCCACTGCTTTGACTGTAGCTTTGTTTCAGGTGTGGGGTAGTGGATCCATGTCTCAGTTATGGTTATAAATCGACGTAAAAACTCGGCTTTATTGCGGTGAAACATCACTCTACTGAAATATCTTCACGATGCTGTTTTTGCTGTATTGAAAGCAAGCGCGGCACCCATCTTGCGCACAGCTTTCTCGTCTTCAAATATTCGGTCAATATACCATGTATAGAACTCTTTGAAATGCTTGTAATTTCAATTGGCTCACGCAATTCTTCCAACATTTTCAGCCGACGATCATCCAACACCATTTTGTGGATTTTCTTAATCTTTTGTGGATTTTTTGGAGTGGTGTTCGTTTTAGCAGCTCGTACGGCCTCGTTTAAACTCTGCTGCCTAATATTTTACAGTCATAGACGAAGGAGCAGACTCACCCAAAGTAGAAGCTAGCTCGGCTTTAATGTTGGTTGGATTGAGGCCTTCCAAATAAAAACATTGAATTACATTACGGTGACCAATTTTTTCGTGTTTACAGGGTTCATTGAGATCGTTTACTTTTGACGGCTCAAATAACAATACTAAACAACGTGAAGCCTTGAAACTTAAAACTTGTTTGTAAGATTGCCACTTTTCAACAAAATAATTTTTTTCACACTACTGGCACCATCCATACGTCAGGTCGGCGTAATACAACCCAGTACCATTTTTGGTCTTCTAATCCCCTTCCGAAGAACTTTTCTGTCCAAGGGCCTGCCAGTATAGCCCTCATCAGTTATGCTATGATTGCAATTCATTTCCACACGTGAATAGCAGTCTGCGCTGTCAACCAAAGTCATTTCTGGAAGCTCTTATTACTTGAGTTATTATCTTTATAGTTCAGCAGTGCAAACACTTGCAAATGTACATTGATTAGTATTTAAAAAAAAACCGGAATAATAAAGTTTGTTTCTATTTAATATGCCAAAATGAAGAACCCTACAAATTTCTCCATTTGTTCAAATTTAATGCAAACTTATTTGTGTGCGGCCAACTTTAGCTTAAATCCAAACTTTCCTTAATACATATCTGTGGAAAACATTTTTCATAGTTTCAAAAATAAATGTTCTCTTATCTCTTAACGACAGGATATAACGCATACAAGCATTCGTTCGATTACTTCTGCCGAATGCATTTCATAAGGACGACTCTTAAGAAAACTTTCACAATTCGAGCATTACATAAATTATATTTATTTGAACAATACGATCAGACATACAGACACACGCTCGCTCACTCGTACGTAGAAACTCAAGTGAAGTGTATCCTCTGAAGTGGCCAAACTGAAGAAGATAAACACAAAAGTAACGTTAAACCTACATAAATCATATGAATATACGTATTTATCGAGAACGAGAGTAATGCTGAGAAGAAATGAAAAAAAAAAAAAATGCCAAAAAAAAGAAGTACATTCGAAACATATGTTGCCTGTGCGGTTGCATGTTTCACAAATAAAGAATTATATGTTCAGGCAGAAAGAAGTATAGGTTTAAAATGTTAAAAAAGATGCTCATAATTGGCTAGGAAATACAATTGCATGTGTTTAAGAGTTTAATATATATTATATGCATTTAAATTTAATCTCCAACATTTTAAATCATTTTCCCTCTGAAAACTGAGATGGCTGTAGTTTGCAGACCAAGCCATTATATAAATTTCATTCACATGTGCTGACTACCAAATGACCTCACTCTGTGTATATTTGTGGGAGTTTATACAAGATTCTTCATTGCTTATTGCTTTTATTAATGACGTTTGGCCACACATTTTATACTCTCATCCCAACGATGATATGACGCGGAAAAGGTATAAGGAAATGAATTAGGATATGAATAAGACCCTACATGTCTGAAATGAAATTCATTCTAGAATTATTCAAGACAATCCACAGGTATTCGTCCTTCTACCACTAAGCTGACAGGCTAGTTGGGCGGTTGTTGGACATGATAACTTAAGTAAATTTACAGCGATCCTAACAACATTTTGCTTCTGATAATATTTATCGACCGTGGCATGATGAGTAGAATACGCGACAATCATGCACATCATGCATGTAATCATGATTTCGAGCCTCGATATAACCATCTACTATTATTTGAGGTATCTGGCCAATGCCAGATTAACCGTGACGTTTTGGACCCGCGCATTTTCGAAGAAAAAAGGACCAATTATTCCTCTGCCAGAGATTGCTGCCCATACTGTCTCTTTAGGACTATGCAATGGTTTCTGGTATTTGATTTTGGGATTTTCACTGTTTACGAACCCATTCATAAGGAAATGAGCCTCGTCAGAGAAAAGGATATTGTCAAAATTGGAAAATCGATTAAGCATTTCATTAGCAAATGCGAGCCTTGGTATGAAGTCAGACTCTTTCAATTCTTGTGTTAATTGCAGCTTATATGGATGCAGTTTAAGATCCAATGTTAAAATTCGTTGCAAACTTCGTTGCGGTAATTATAAGACAGACGATCTCTTGCGAGTCGACATTTGTGGATTTCCTCGTACTGACTCCATAACTCTCTCAACATTGTCTTCGGTCCTAGATGTTCTTGGGCGACCGTTTGCTTGTGGTTTAAATGTTGAACCGGTCTCTTCAAAACGCTTTACCCGTATTTTCATTAAATTGACACTCGGAGCTTCACTAATTCGCCGTAGTCCATATTCAGCACAATATAGTCGCCTAGTAGCAATATATGAACGAGAGTGCTCGTAAAATGCGCGCACGCAAAATGCGCGACGCTTCCCGTCGAAGTGATTCATAGCAACTGAAACTCCATGAGCCCGCCAACCCAACGATGTAGGCGCCCCCCGCCCGCGCTTTTTCTTCCACGCAAAAAAGTGTCATTTCTTTCTAATGATATAACGTTAAAAGCAATTTTAAAATTTTTGCTGAATACTCGCCAAATTTTGTTGAATTTATTTTATGTTTGCTATAGCCATATGGAATATCATCTGAATAGGACCAACCGTGTAGAAACTACAAACTTGGTTTAATCTAATTAATTTATTCAGTATTGTAATTTTAGGCCTTAAGGCCGGTTTGATTACAATTACAATATAACAACGTAAATTCTCTACAATTCAATAACAAATACATTATACAATTTAATTAATTATTAATGTTGTAAAAATGTTGTGTATCTTAATAGCAGAAAAATATGATTTTCAATATGACAGTCTACTTCACTTATTAGAATTTTTCACTATGCATGTTTTTCGTCCTAAAATATGGAATTATAACTTTAAATGGAATTTACAACTACTCCATAATACGCAAAATGTAATAACAGATTAAATGGTAAAAATTAATAACTAGCAGTATTTATTTTTTAAGATTTAATTAACTAAGTAATTGAGATGCTATACAAGTAATGGCCCAAAAAAAAAGGAAAATAAGTTTAGCGATAATCATTTCCCCGACAGCAGCAAACTATCTGACAGCAATGTGAAAGAAAAAAAGGACTCAAGCAGATAATTATAATGAAATATGCAAGAAGTCTTTTCTTGTAAGTGTTTTGCGATGAAGAAAAAATATTTAATGTGTTGGGGTTTTTTAAACTGCCTGGCTACTCTTATTTCTTATTCAATTTTTTTTCAATACGACCCACTGTGCACCGCCTAAAAAGAAGAAAAGGATAGTATTGTGTAGGGGTTGGCTAATGTGTGACATTGTGGCAATTTATGCTGCTTCTTATGGTAATCCATACACAAATTACACGAAAATCCTGAAATATTTTTTCAATTGGTAACTTTTCTACACTTTAACTCAGGATTGTAAGTGGACGGACTAGATTCGAAGAAGAATTAATGTTTCCTATTTATCTAAAAATAACTTAATCGCTATATCACGGATCACTCAGTAAAGGGTGTCCCAACAAGAAAGCAAGATTTAAATTTTAAATAAAACACAGATATTTAAAAAAAAAAAAATCGTGAAACTTTATTATATCGTAAAGTAGACAGAATGAGATTATGTGTGGAACAACACATCGGGAAGATGACCGTCGCGGTTTTGCTGGCACACACGCGATCTTTTAATGAAATTTTCAATGACCAGTTTGCATAAATACTGCGGTATTTCTGTAATGCAGCGTCCAATTTCCTCTTTTAAGACTTGAATCGTCGTCGCCTTATTCGCGTAAACCATGGACTTCAAAAAACCCCAAAGAAAAATTACTAATGGTGTTAAATCGCACGATCTTATACGGCCAATTCTGGTCTCCAAAACGCCAAATAACATGACCGATAAATGACTGATGCAGCAATTGAATTGTTTCTCTGGCTGTATGACATGTGGCGCCGTCTTGTTGAAACCACATGGCCTCCTCCACATTCATTTCTTCATATTCTAAGCACGAAAAAACTGGTTATCATTTCACGATACCGAACACCATTGACTGTTTGCGCTTGACATGCCTCATTTTCATAAAAAAAAGGTCCAATGATTCCTCCAGCCCAAAATCCACACCACACAGTGACACGTTGAGGATGAATTTGCTTCTCGTGAATCACTCGAGGATTTTGCTCACCCCAAATGCAACAATTCTGCCTATTGACGGAGTCATTAAGATGGAAATGGATGGGTCTCGTCACTGAAGATGATTTTATCGGCAAAATCAGCATTTTCATGTTGTCTCTCCAATACCCAATTAACGAACTCCCTTCGCTGTCCATGGTCAGCTGGCTTCAGTTCCTGAGTCAATTGAACTTTGTATGCATGAAGATGCAAATCTTTTGTCAAAATTCGCTGCATAGTGGATTTGGAGACACCAATTTGCTGAGCTCGGTGTCGAATTGAGGTGGATGGAATTTGAGCGACATCCTCACGTACAGCTGCGACATTTTCGGTCGATCGACCTAGTCGCAGGCGGGTTGTTGTCTTTACATTACTAACAGACTCAGTTTTGGCAAATTTATCATTTAATCTCTTTACAGTTGACTCTTTTGGAGCATTATTGTGACCCCAAATTGATCGCAATTTGCTAACTGTAGCCGCAAAACTTTCACCATTTTGGTAAAACAATTTCACAATGAGAATGCGTTGTTCACTCGTGTAGCGCTCCATTTTTACTAACCTCGTACCTTCTACTACCAAACAATAACAATTGTTCAAATGCCAAACAATGACAATTCGAATGGCGCCAAATTTAAATGTTGCGTTCTTGTTGGGACACCCTTTATAATTGTATGCTGGAAGATATTTTGCCCCACAACTTCATGTATTCTCCTACAAAGGATATTACATATTGATTTTATCATAAACTCCTGTCTACATGAAATTCCTTTAACTCTGCACGCTGTAATTATTTTTTCAATATGTTTCCTTTAATCTATCGAAGTGCTATGAATAGACAAAATCATTGTTTCTGTTCTTTCTATAATTTAACATTGATGTGCCCGATTTATCTAGAATTAGATCAGTCTTAGTAAGGATATCTGAAAAGGCAGTTTATATTTGAAAGTTTATTTGTACTGCGTGAACGTCGAGTATTGTTGATGGTCCAACCAATTTGAAGGTACTTTAGGCGCACTCTATATTTACCCAATTGATGTAAAATTGTATCCATATCATTCCTTACTGAACGGTAGTTTGAATATATGTTACAAGTGAACTGTAAACATGTACAAATATGAGAACGTACTATTTTTTTAGTTTTAGGATAAATTTAAATTGATCTATTTTGTGATTCCATGCCACCATGTATATATTATGTAAAATTTGCAAGAACTTCGGAAAACAAAGACAATTCATAAGTTTTTGTTGTTTAGAAAAATATTCAAAATAGTGGCCCTCAGAAGAGATACTCTTGACCGCAGTTACACATCAATGCTCTGTACAAAGAGATCAATTGCGGCATATCTTTAATGTATTGGACAACCGCAACCAGATTCAATCTCAAAATTTAAAATTAATTTCGGTGCATTAATATCTCCAAAATATAACTTTCCTATGGCAAAAATAAACAATGTGCGGTTACAAAGCGATGAATGTCCAAGCAACCAATACAAACAAACAGGCGCATCGCATATATGCACATGGTGCATACAAAGCATTATCCTTCAGGCGCCTAAAAGCACACTCGCTGCGTATTGGGAGGCATGAACACATACGCACACATGTACACGTACACAACAGTGTGGTGCGAAACATAACAATAATGGCAAACAAACAAACAACAACAACAGGGACAATGCAATAACAACAGATGATAGGACCCCAAAAATGGAATGCTTGGCACATTACGCATATAACCTCAGGACAATCATCGACCATAAATGTTCAAACAAACCGAAGCACTCTTATATATGTATGCACACGCTAACACACCACACATATGCATAGAGGTACGCACTTAGGGGAATGTGCATACACGCACCTATACAAACACTTCTTCGCACACATTGGTGCACTCTGATAAAGCGTTAGGGTTTCTTTATATGATAGATGGCGTCCTTTTAGTTGTCGCGTTGAACAAAAATAGAGCCAGCGGTGATTTTAGAAAATATCGATACGATAACGTCCCTTCCACCACAGTTCTTTCCAGGCACATTTAATATATCTGCGAGCAACAATTGCAGCAGGCTATAAAACGGTTAAATGCACTTTAATATATTATTCATATACTACCTATATTTAAGCTTGTATGTGTAGGTATCAATTATTTAGTACGGTAGTTAATTTTTTGGAAACAATGTCTCATTAAAGCGACATATAATTCTAGACTTAGATGACTGTTTTGTAGGAAGCTTTAATGATATTTCCATATACATAAAGATTGACGGCATTTTTTTTAAGAAAATTGAAGTTAAAACACTAAAACCATAAAAAACACTTGACTTTATTTTGGAATTTCTGTAAATCTTATATGAACGACACTAACAGATACAAAATCTTTAGCAAATGTAAACAAAATTCTTAACTTGTCATTTTGCACCAAACAAGGATTTATAGGTAGTTATGATATGACAGCCTACCCTATTATTTGTTTAACGTACCTTTGAAGATGGTTGTGAGGAAAACTACAGAGAAGACATCTTCAATACCACGAAGATATATGCATTATTGGCAGAAAATTTCGTAATGTTAAGGTAAGCTTTCCAAGCATTGCGAAAGTACAAGCAAAAGTATATTCACCAAAATAAGTGGAAATAAAATTTCTTGAACATGCTTTTGAATATAATTATGAGGAAAACTGTAGTCAACCTAACTGATATCATGTTTAATAAAAGCCATATATTTACTTTCAAATGCCTATAATATAAACATTATGGGACGGAAACCACAAAATGTCACTGCAGCCTTCTCAAGCACTGAAAACTGCTTCTTGAAAAATGGATCTGGCAACAAATGATTATAAAACTAGTGACCAAAGATACTGCGGTCTGGACCGCTGCACGGACGTCGATGACTATATCCTTGCAGTGTTGCGCTGTCAATAAAATAGATGTGATATCAGTCAATAAACTGACAGAAAAGTGTTGTTTGTAAACAGGTGCTACTATGGACTAAATAAACAATTTAATTACAAAGCCCTCTCTCGGCGAAGAGAAATTCAACATTATTACAAAATAATCTTTGTATTCTTGCTATAAGATGCTATGGCTTAAATGCATGAGTTAATCCCGAAAGACTTTGAAAGGGAATTTTCCTACAAAATACATGGGCGATCCGAAACCTAACCGAATTGACATGTAGATGGTGCCAGTAGTTTGGAAAAAATTATTTTGGCAAAAAGTGGTAACAAGACGCTATGTTGTTTAGTATTTTTATTTGAGCCATCAAAAATAAAAGATCTAAATGAATTTATAAACATGGGGAAAATTGGCCACCGCTATGTAATTCAATATTTCCAATTGATAGGTCCCACTCAGTCCAAATAATATTAAAGCCGAACTAGATTCCACTCTAGGGGTGTCTGGTCTTTCGTCTACGACTTTAAAATATTGAGTAGCAGAATTTTAACGAGGCCCTACGAGCTACCAAGATGAACATTGTAGTGGTCGACCAACTGAGGACACCACGCCAGACACGGTTAAGAAAATGCACAAAATTGTATTGGATGATCGTCGGTTGAAGGCGTGTGAACTAGCTGAAATGATAGGCATTTCAAAAAATGTTATACGATTACATCGCGTATTGATCGAAGATTTGAAGATTAGAAAGCAGCGCGCGAAATGGGTGCCGCGCTTGCTTTCAATAAAGCAAAAGCAGCGTCATGAAGATGTTTCAGTAGAGTGTTTGGCGACGTTTCACTGCAATAAAGATAAATTTTTACGTCGAATTATAACAATGGATGAGACGTGAGACTCCTGAGACAAAGGAACAGTCATAGTAGGGGACTGTAATGGATAAATCGTGTCCAAAGAAGGTGAAGGCGGTTCCATCTGCAGACAAGGCCATTGCGTCGGTTTTTTTGAGATGCTCAGTGGATTATTTTTATTGATATATTTTTTATTGTATTTATCTTCAGAAAACAAAAAAAAAACATCAATTGCACAAATTATGCAAATTTGTTGTAGCATTAAGGTAATGAAATTTTGGAAGAAAGGCTAATTTGGCAAAAAAGGATGTGTTGTTTCATCAAGACAATGCTCCAGTTCACACATCCACTATTACGATGGCCAAAATTAACGAATTAAAGTTTGAATTGCTTCATTCACAATTATCTCTCTCTGAGTTTTTTTTATTTCCAAACTTGAATAAATGGTTCGACGGTAAAAGCTTTGCCAACAATGAGGAGGTGGTGCCTGCGGTTGATGGTTATTTTAAGGAGTTTCACAGTTCTTACTGTAAACAGGATATAGAAGCTATTGAATATCGCTAGAAAAAGTGTATCGAGCTAAACGGAGATTATGTTGAAAAATAAAGGAAATTTTTCCCCAACTTTTTTGTGTCTTCTTTTTTTGGTAGGCTAGTTTTGGGACCACCCACGTACTTAAATAGATACAGATTGTGACTATGATCAATAAGTGTTTCTGGTTGTTATATGGAATGAAAAACGTATTATAATTCCCTTCAGATAGTGGAGCCTTTTCTTCCTGGCAATATTTTTATATTTAGCCCCATTTTTTTAAGGTTTACATCCTGATGATATAATTTTGGAAAATCTCCTGCTGACTGACTAATTTGTGAGAAGGATATACAGATGTGATCACATGAGTTCAGCTTCAGCTATTTGTTAGGAGCGGTGTAGCTATTTTTATCCCTTTACTCCTTACGTACATTCGCGTATTCGTGGCAATGATACCATTACATCCATTTTTCGTTATCAAAAGTAGAGTTAAAAATACACATAAAACTATGATTTCAATGAATTTTTTATTTCATTAAAATGCTTGGACCTTGACATTATGTTATGTCATTTAAATGACGGTCTCTGGATTGGTTACAACTCCTTGCACAGTAGGTCGAGTGTGACAACCATAATCATTAAGTAATTCACTAAAAGGGCCCTCGTCGCAATCATCACTTTTGTAGTAAGTTGGAACTGTTTTTACAAGTTCTTCGGTAGTTGAAGGATCCATATTCACAAATAGGAAATCTTTTACTAAAGAAATAATACTTCAGACGACAGGCATTTAACAGCAGACAAGCTTGCCAGATCGCCGGCTTTAAAACCACAACGACGGGTTCCCGGAACTACTCTGTAAGGGGAATTTGGGCACCAGTGCTCCCGATTCCACCTTTGATCGCTTACTCTAAGTGGTTATATCATATGGCTTCCACCATCTTACTCGATTTGCTGCTGCTGTTTTCGCGTCTTCCCATGTAAGATTGCACTGTTCTAGTTCTTGGAATACAGTGCATCTCCAGATGTTCTTTGGTTGACCACGGCTTCTTGAGCCTTGAGGATTTCACTCTGGCACCATCCTTGTGATGATATTCGACTTCTTTCTGACGGTATGGCCGACCCAACTCCATTTTTATGCTTTATTTATGTTAGTATAGGTTCCTTGTTTGTTGGGTTCTAGACATCAATTTTGCTGATGCTGTTAGGCCAGAATATCCTGCGCTTGTTGATGAATACCTGTAGCTTTTGCGTGACGGTACTCGATACTAACCAAATTTCACTTTCGTACAACAAAGTTGACTTTACGCATGCGTTGGATATTCTAAGCTTGGTTTGTCTGGATATTTAAAAGCTTCTCCCTACTGATTGTAGTCATCCGAATTCCGCTCTCGCTTTATTGAGCCTGTTACTTACGAGGGTTTCTGTGCCACCATTCGTTGTCACTATACTGCCTAGAAGCAGTTAGAAGCTATTTACTTATTTTTGATGTCTTGATTCCCAAGTACTAACGTTGTTGGTTCTCATAGCTTTGGTTCTTTTGACATTTATCTCAAGTTCAACATTGCGCGCAAATCTTACCAAGTCTACTAATTTTGCTTACATGTTGAAGATTTTGTGCGAGAGTAGTCAAATATCATCCGCATAATCCAAATCCTCGAGTTGGCGTTAGAGACTTCATTTAATTACTCTTCTGTCTGAACAGACTTCGCTCATGATATCATCTAGTAAATGATAAATAGCTGAGGTGATAGAGGATAGATTTGCTTCATTAACCTTGTTTCCATGAGGGCCGCATCACTATGGCTAGAACATGCGGGTGTCCATAGAACTACCTATCAATATTTGAGCGGCGATCGATTCAATGTGTCTGACTTACATTTCGAAAAGTAGAGTAATTATCAAGTTTACAAAAAGCTTCTCAAGCTGACATTTGGAATAGTTGTTAAACTGTAGGACCCATTAAGTGGGTCCAAAACTGGAATGAGTGTAAACTCACTGAATGTGAGAAGGTCTTCCATATCCTGTTCATGGATTGCAAGGGATATGATTTATATCTGTAGGGCAATGTACCTTATAATTTTCATGATTCCAGCCTTCGCTGTCCAGTCTGGATGATGAATTATTATTAATGCGACATTTTTTATATATGTATATAAGTTTTATGGGGAGGAAACATCGAAAACTCATCTTTAATTAATTTATTGCAGTCGGCTTCCTCAATCTAATATTGCTGCAAAGAGATACCAAAGATTACACTACATTGCATTACATTACATATCATCAAAAGATAAAAACAAATCCTCATTCCTCGTATATCCGAAAAATATAAATCACATTTACGTTCCTTTTTGTACTCGCACACATAGAAAATTCTTTAAATTGAAATCATCACATTCCAAGTGCACAAATCTCTACAGAGATTCATAAATCCTCTACGAACATGCTTGTCATAATTATCTTCTTAATATATGCATTAAAGGTAAGCCGCTCAGACAATGCTTATATTAACTAGAATAGTTGGCGTAAAATTAGCACAGATCCCACGCTCTTCTAGGCCACCATCAGCGAACAAACCGATATTTACCAGCAGTAAGCAACACTATCCGGCCAACTACGGCTACAGCTATGGCAACGGTAACGACGGACTACAAGAAAGAGTCAGAATCTCGCTATTCATAGACCGTTATCTGTATAAGTGGCACATGCGGCATGTTAACCAGCGACCTGGAAAGTACACAAATGTCAATGCAACTATCTGTGTGTTTGTGCGATTGTTTAAACGCGTACAGAAGATTGAATAAGTGTGTGTGTGTGTTGCGGTTCTTATCCAGTGGCGGTATTCATGCTCTAAGAGGCCTTTTGCTAGATAGATCTTTGAAGGTCATACCCATTGCTTTAATCATCTTTTCCAGATTACGCAGGGGACTTTGGAGAGGAAAGCCTTTCCCTGTTGTTGAACATAGAAGGCTATACATATATATATCATGGCTTTACGTAGAAGAATGCGCTGAGGACGTCTTCAATTTTCAATATTAAAAACCAATAAAGAAATTTCAATTAGACCTACATAAAAACTGTAAAGGGACTCATAAAGGGCGGGGGCCCAAAACGTTCTGAATTAACGCACAATAAAAGAAGCAAAATTATAACACACTGAAGTCCTCCACATAGAAGTTGTAAAAGAAAAAGTTATTTTTTCTAAATCGACGAATTTATAGATATTATAATATAAGAGGTGTGGCAACAAAATACGTTCTCGTTAGCAGAATCAAATTTATCAAAAGCGCCAAATGTGTGCCAAATGTAGTTGAATTCAGTGCAACTGAAAGAAAAGTACGAAGGTAAGAATACTCGTATATGGGTTAAAACAATTATTTGTATGGAAGGTACGATTAGGGCGTGGTTAATTCGCCAATTTTCCCCTAGCTATATAAATTTATGCAATGGACAAATATCTAAGATACTGTAGAATAATTGTTACCAATTGAACAGGGAAAACTAGAATGAGGAAGTATAGGATGACCAGCCAATTTATATGGCGGAAAAAAAGAATGAGGAAATATAGGATGACCAACCAATTTGTATGGGGGATTTGAGAGAGGAGGCATAGCAATGCATCTCAGTTTAATTTCCGGACTCTATAGGTACTTTAGCAAACGTTCAGTGCAAGTGAATAAAATTAAGAATCTATGGACTAAATTCATTGCACGCATATTCTGTATTAGATCTGATTGAAGTCCGTGCAATTGCGCAATACGTGGATTAAATCGGTTATTTGTAAGGAGGGTATCAAATGGCGCATCGTTAACAAAACAAATTACCTTGCATATCATGAATGAGATATGGGAGAGCTTCTCACATTCAGTGAACTTAAAGGCATTCTATTTTCAGACTCACTCAGGAGGACGTCTAGTTTAATGACGGTTTCAAATGTCATAGTTTGAGAAGCATTTACAAGACTTGTCAATTACTCAATTACTCCAAGTATTCGTTAGACATATCGACATGATTGATACTCAAATAATGATAGGTGGCTACATGTGGAGTTGAACCTGCGATCATGTGAACGATGGTTGCGTGTGCTAACCATCTCGCCACCACCGGTCATAAATATTTGATCGATTTTATTCGTATAAAGAAAATTATAAAGCAAATGCTATGAACGAAAATCTAGACGAAATTACGCTCTTCAAATCATAAATTACAAAGAAAAGTTTAAATTAAAGAAAATTTTCAATTTTTATAGGAAATACCAGAAGCTTCGTGACAATGCGGCCCATTTTTCCACATAGACAACAGTTTAGCTAACGCTTAACGTCCCCCAATTTTACCATTTTATGAACTAAAGAATATATGAGTTAAGTAGGCCGCTTATATGGGAGGTATTAGAAGGGGCATAGCTAATCGAGAGATATTTTCAAGTTTGATCAAGCATTTCACAGCAACACAGTGGACATACATTTGGATTTCTATAATTAACGATATATATTTCCATTTGAAGGGTCTCAGTCCAACCAATATTGAAGCCGAGCTAAAGTCCAGTCTAGGTAGTCTGCTTCATCGTTTACGACTGTACTCGTAAAATATTGCGTTGCAGACTTTAAACGAGGTCGTACAAGATGCCAAGACAAACACCATAGTAGTCAATCAATTGAGGTGACCACGCCAGAAACGGTTAAGAAAATTCACGAAATGGATAATAGTCGGCTGAAGGTGTGTGAGCTAGCTGAAATGATAGACATTTCAAAAAATTTTATACATTGTATATTGATTGAAGATTTGAAGATGAGAAAGCTGTGCGCAAGATGTGTGCCGGCTTGCTTTCAAAAAAGAAAATACAGCATCGTGAAGATGTTTCACCGCAATAAAGTCGAATTTTTGCATCGATTTTGAACCCTGAACGAGACATTGGTCTACCACTTCACACCTAAGAAAAGGAAACCGTTAAAGCGGTGGAATTAAGCTGAAATGGGAGAACCGTGTCCAAATAAGGCGAAGACGGTTCCATCTACAGGCAAGGAAATGGAATCTGTTGTTTGGGATGCGCTTAGGATTATTTTTATTGGCGATCTTCAGAAAAAGCATCAGGAAAAACCATCAACGGTCAACATTATTCTAACTTTTTGCAGCATTTAGGTGATGAAATTATAGAAAAAAGGTCCGCATTGAGCGAAAAACAAAGTATTGTTTCATCAAGACAGCTCTCCGTTTCACACATCCTCTATTGCGTTGGCCTAAATTAATGAATTAAAGTTTGAGTTGTTTCATCATGCATTTTATCCGCCTGATTTAGCTTCCTCGGACTATTTTCTATTTCCAAGCTTGAAAAAATGGCTCGGCATTAAAAGATTTGCCAATAGCGAAGAGGTGGAGTCTGCGGTTGATGGCTATTTCAAGGAGTTTGACAATTCTTGCTTTAAACAGGGTATGGAAGCCATTGAATGTCGCTGGTAAAAGTGTATCGAGCTAAAAGTGGATTATGTTGAAAAATAAAGAGAACTTTTCCCAA
>JAHXMU010000054.1:31490-87714 GCA_019455685.1 Philornis downsi | reverse complement strand
TCGTTGGTCATACTCATCTTGAATGTGACACAGTTCACGCACAGATTCAGAAAAAGAAAAAAAATTCATCAGGTTCCATACAACACCCCCATGATTGGGCGAATTTAATCGCAGCTACAAACAAAAAGTATGTGGTACACGAATTGAAACAGGAAGACTTCTTCGACTTCAAAAGTTTTTTAAAGAATAACTATACTTGGAGAACAAACAATACCACAGGTTAGTCTACATATTTAAATTTATACATATTTCATTTCTTTATATTCAACTTGGTTTCTCATTTTACTATTTGTATAGGTGACAGATTTGAATGGAAATATGTTCGTTGGATGCGATACATGAAAGACAAACCTGGAATATTACAATATAAATTATCTCATCAATTGGACGAAAATTTTAAAGAGCTGAATATCAATCAACGACGTAGAAAAAATCAGAATTTTTATCACTGACTAGAAGTTATAGCGCTGATCTCCCTATTTCATTGAACAAGAAACGTGATTTAATTCAGATGTTGCCATTACTCAACCCAAATTTTCACAGTTTTTACGAGACCTTAAAAGCTGAAGGAGAGCGTGAAGTTGAAATTGACTCAGATTTAGATGAAATTGATAATGTCGAGTAACATTTTATAAAAAATAAAATTTACCTGCTGGCGTCATTTATAATTCTTTTTATAATTACTTATAACTTTTATTAGTTTTATGCAAAATGAATTCTCTATTTTCGTATTAATGTCTTTAATTTTCTTTAATAAACTTTAAATGTTGTTTGAAGAATCAACTTATATCAATTTTTTTTCTATACTACATTCAACAAAACATCTTAAGTCTACGTAAGTACTAAAAATTTAAATTCTTTTCAGGCAAAATAAATTTGACAAAAGCACTTATCTAGAATTAAGTTGTATTTTGTTCCAAATATCTGTTTGACAAAACATCTTATGTTATGTTTTGTAAAAATTCTTTAATATATACAAATTATAAAAATATATTAAAATAAACCAAAATTACAGAAAAAACTCCTTAGCAATACAAAATATAAAGACATACACAAACAAAATTGCAAAGCTCTTCGCAGTATTTTCGCTTTCCTGAAAAAATTGAAAATTAGACTTAAGTGCTTTTGTCAAAAGTCCACAGATATGTTTTGAATAATCGAATGCTGACTTTCAAAGTGAACTTGAACAACTTTGGTTCTTTGTTCTGTGCTAAGCCTTTCCATTATACATTTCCCAAGTATTATTTAGTTAATTCCGAAAAAAAGACTTAAACAAAAAAATGTATTCACTGATCAAATCTTAGCGTTACTTATGCACCACCCTATAGTAACTTTAAATTATTTTAACGCGTTCTTCGATTGTTAAACGATGCATATTCGTAAATGGCAAACCTTTCACTAAATAAATAACACTTCAGATGACATTTAACAGTTGACAGCCTTGCCAGACCGGCGGTTTGGAAACCAGTCTATGTAAATAGAAAAAGTCATTGCAGTTGGGGGTAATCGGGTTGAAATTTACGTTTTCTTCATCGAAATTTTAAAATTATTTACCCAGGTTGAAATCATCTCGTGACGCCCACTGTATACATCATCTATACAGAAAAACATTATATATACAAAATTAGTAGTTATTTGTGAAAGGACGTTGTTGTTGTTGTTGACAAACATTTAAAGGTTTCTCGTCTGTGCCGTTTTCTTTGCTTTCTACCATTCACTACGGGCAACCGGGACAAACAATCCAATTACTGTTTCACTTTCTCTTCATCTCTCCATTTTCTTTCCGTTTAACTCCGATGGTAGAGGGAAACCGGAAATCAACAGTAGTTGTGGCGGCACTCGTAGTGAAGGGCATTCATTTTACATTAACATACTATGCTTTGATGGAGTGCCGAAGTTAGTTGGCGGCAATGGTCATGATGTTTCCAAAGTATTTGTCACATTTGTGTGAAAATGTTTGGTGCTGCATTTAGTGGATTTGGAAGTAAATACCGCATTGAAAATGAAGGGAATGGTGTTAGGTCTTAATTAGATTATTTATGTTTTCATGTTTACAGTATTGTTAACTTTTTCTTTAAAGAACTCCCAGAGGAAATTACAAAGGTTTTGGATTATAGAAGTTTCATGCTGTTTGCAACCACCTCCAATTTTGTTTTGCGTTTCTGCCAAGCGTAGTTATTATTAACTTCTCGAGTTATTGTTAAATGATGACGTTTTAAGTTTGTTTTACCTCTTCTCAAGTGAGCAAATACAATACTTGCCAGCTTTAAAGCTAATATGTTAGATTCATGCAAAGAATGAGATATGTTAGGAATATACGTAAAATTATATTTACCGGGGCATTTCATAAAATGTATCTACTACTATGAGGGTGGCCCCAAAACTAGCCTACCTAACAAAGAAGACACAAAAAGTTGGGAAGCATTTTCTTTATTTTTTAACATAATCTCGTTTTAGCTCGATACATTTTTTCAGTAGCTTCAATACCCTGTTTAAAGTAAGAACTGTCAAACTCTTAAAATAGCCATCAACTTCACCTCTTTATTGTTTGCAAATCTTTTACCTCCGAGCCATTTTTTCAAGTTTGGGCGTAGAAAATAGAGCGGGGGAGCTAAATCTGGCAAATAAGGTGCGCGATGAAGCAACTCAAACTTTAATTCATTAATTTTTGCTATCGCAATGGCCGATATGTGAACTGGAGCATTATCGTGATGAAACACCACTTTCTTTTTTACCAAATGCGGCTTTTTTTCACAACTTCACCAGCTGAACGCTGCAATAAATTAGCATAATATTCGCCGTTGAAGCTTTTTTCCTTTCTTGCACATCCCAAAAAAAGAGGCGCCATGACTTTGCCATCTTTGCCTTCTTTGGACACGATTCTTCCATTGCAGTCTGAAGCTATGATTATTCCTTTGCCTCAGGTGTGAAGTGGTGGATCCAAGTCTCATCAACAAAAAAAATTCGGCAAAAATTCGCAAAAATTCGGTTTTATTGCGGTGAAACGTCGCCAAACTTTCACTGAAACATCTTCACGACGTTGGTTTTACTCTGCTGAAAGCAAATATTTAACTGAATTAACTTCTGCAATTTCTTCCCCATCTACGTATATAATAAAGCTGTCGTTGAACCGACAGTGTGGCCCAAAATCTTATCAATTTTGTTTTATTTGGATTATGGAAAAGTTTATTAATACGCAAATACTCTGTTAATAGATTTGCTCCTTGCTCTATGTAAGGATTCACAGCCATTTCATATTTATATGGATAAAAGAAATAGCAATATCATCAGCGTACACAAACATTTTACCTGATAAGTCAATATTTTTCAAGTCATTTATATAAAGAGAAAATAAAAAGGGGCTCAATACACTTCCCTGGGGGACTCCATGATCCACTAGTTTCAAAGTACTTTTACTATTAACAATTTGTACAAATTGTAGCCGCTTCGTTAAATAGTTCTTTAAGAGATAAAGTTCTTTATCATGTACATCATAAAATCTAAGTTTCTGAAGTAAGATATCATGATCAATTAAATCAAACGCTTTTAACAAATCATAAAAAAAAACTCCATCTACACCCCTATACCCGTCATCCAACGACTTACACATGAAATTTTGCAAATTAACTGTTGTCTCCTCTGTTCCACAGCCTTTTCTAAAACCATATTGAAAATCATTTAACAAATTGTTATCTTGGAAATATGTAAAGAGTTGTCTATGCAAAATATATTCAAAAACATTGCCTACAATGGACAATATTGATATTGAATGAAATTTATCAACGGAAGTACATATTTTCTCCTTAGGTATTGGTACAATTTTATGAATTTTTTGTATTTCAGAATGTACTGAACTATAAATTATATCATTAAAGATGTTAACCAAACATGGAGTCATACTATCAGCACATATCTTAAGATTTTTTGCCGAAATATTGTCATGAGTCAGACTTTTTCCCCATATTAACGGACTTTTCTAAAGCTTTTGACAGAGTTCGCCATGATATTCTCTTATTTAAGCTTCATAAATTCGGTTTCCACTCCAATGTCTTAAATTGGTTGAAATCGTATTTGGGTAATCGGGTATGTACTGTTTGTATTGATGGTTATTATTCTAGTGCTTATTTTCCCACCTCTGGTGTTCCACAAGGTAGTATTCTTGGGCCTTTATTGTTCAATATTTTTGTTAATGATATTAGTATGTGTTTTAAAAATTCGAAATATTTTATGTATGCAGATGATCTAAAGATTTTTAAATCAATGTACACGTTGAATGATGTTACGTTGTTGCAGGAAGATTTATATAGGATTGCTATTTGGTCTAAAGCTAATGATTTACCATTCAATACTAAGAAATGTTTTAAACTGACATTCCATCGCTGTAGAAATACAATTAATTCGTCATATCATATTAATCATGAAATCTTGGAAGAAATTTTTGAATTTTCTGATTTGGGGGTAGTTTTTGACTTCAAATTTACATTCAAAAATCACCTAGATTACATTATACCAAAAGCTTATGCGATGTTTTATTTTATTCGTAGAAATATGTATAAATTCTCTGATCCTTACACAAAAAAAGTTTTGTTCTCTGCTTTTGTACGTTCCGAACTCGAGTATGCATCGGTTATTTGGAATCCTGTTGTATCAATTCATTCTATGCGGATTGAAAAAGTACAGAAAGTGTTTCTAAGGTATGCTTTGTCGTCACTTAACTTTACTTCTCCATTACCGTCCTATGAAAGGCGCTGTGCAATCATTTCGTTGCAAACTTTGGAGGCCAGAAGGAACATAGCGTCTGTTATGTTTCTTCATGCCGTTGTTTCGGGATATATTGATTGTCCGGATCTACTTGCACTCATACTCTTTAATGCTCCATCTCGCTCTCTCCGTCATATGTATGCTTTTAATATTGTTATGCATTCGTCTAATTATATTTGCAATGAGCCCATTAACAGGTCAATGATTTTGTTTAATAGATTCTGCAACAACATTGACCTTTGCCTGCCTCATAATGTCTTTAGGCAATTAATATGTAATTTATTAAATTAGTTAATTTATTTACTTTATTTTTGTTAATTAGTTATATAAGATATTTGCTGATCTGTAAGGATATATTTCCATAGACTAAAATAAACAAATAAATAAGCTGGATACGACATTTCTAATTTTATCAACGGTAGTTATTCGAGCTTGAAATCTGTTATTGCAGTTTTTTAATGTCCTCAAAGCATGACACGTATATTTCTGTAGCCTTCTGTTAGCCTTCTCACTTCAGCAACCGCCAGGCAGACCACCAATAACGTTATTAGGGAATATCGAATGTCGTGAGCTGCTTGAGAAATGTTGCAAGAGTTTCTGGTAATTTCTAATTCGATAACAGTCAGAATTTTTCCATTCTCAATATAACAGTTCAACGCTAAAGTTGAATGTATTGAAATAAAATAAAACCAAATTAAAATTATCAACGTAGAGAAAAAAATTGTTAACAAACGGAAAATAAAAACGCACTTGTATTGCTCATCGTGTTCGGAATTAGAATGTAGTTATATGAATATGAAGTGAGTTAAAAAAAACCTACCATCATACCGTTTATGCCACCATTTCCCTTAGTTCAATACAACAGCAAGATATTCCAGCCAACTTCAAGACTTGGTAAACTTATTTATACTAATAATGCTACTAATTAACATTAAAATTCACTTATATGTCGTGTGAAAAGTCCTTTCTCCAATCGCTTTTAATTATACCCATATGTAACCATATTTTTTCTAAATTATACCTTTTGTCATCACATTCAACAATTTCTACTTTTTCAACCCTAATAATTACTGTATTTAGCAATAATTCTAGACATGCATGTTCTACCTGTATTTACTGCCCCCATCTCTTCTCGTGTCATCGTATTTGAGGACGGTTTCATCAGTCAGTTTTTCCCATGCAATTAAAATTTATCAAAATGATTTTAAAAGCACATAATTTATTAATAAAGGCTGAAGTAAATGAATTATATGTGTTGCAGCTCAGAACGCCAACATCAAGCGAATAAAATGAGATATAATTAATTTAAACGAAAAAAATTAGGCCACCGCTAAAAGACATTAAGGATGACCTTTCAGTTTGAAGAAGGCACTGTAAAAGTCACTCTGCCTAAAATAAAGCATAAAGCACAGTGGTTGGAATTCAAACGAAATACAGAATAAATCTTGTTGTTTCCATTATATCTGTGCTAACAAGGAAATGTGTATATAAGGTATAGGGTTATCCATTTTTCGAGTTCAAAAGTAAAGTTAAATAAAACACATATAAAGCTATGATTTCGATGAAAGTTTTATGTTATTATAATTTCATGTTATTTAAATGGCCGTCTCTGGATTGGTTGCAACAGTGGATCCTTTTAAGGTAGTTCCTATCAACCTCCTAGCCAAAGAGACGGACATAACATAAGTCGACAGTTATGAAGCGCACTTGGTCAAGCGATATTTGATACTTTAGATGTATCCTTCTGGGTGTTATATTCATGGCGGTTTCAAGTGATACATAATTTCATTTTTTGAGGGAAGACGCCATAAAATACAAAGCGACACTTTGTTAGGCATTACTCTTTAAAGGAAATAAAGAAACTTTCATCAGAATGTTCAAGTAATATTTTCAACCTCAAGCGAAATTCCATAAATATCCAACTCAAGTATGACAATGAAATTCGATTCTAAGATTACCCAATCTTTTACTGTCGAAATTCGGTAGTTAAATTGGTAAAATTCGAAACTTTTCCGAAGAAGTTATTGAAATAAGAAACGTACTAGTTCAAAAAATAGTAGTAAAAAGGTATGAAATACGACTATAAGTTAGAATTCTTACCAGACATTATATAGGAGTCTGGATAAAACAATCTGAAATTTCTTGATTAACTATAAAACTACATTAGCCACTGGTAAAGTTTTTATATTTGAATATTTTCATCATTGTAGAAACACATGACCATTTGCAATGTTTCCATTTGAACTCATTAAAATTATAGCAAATTATATTTCCCAATTCGTAGACCGCAGCAACCCAAACTTTTACACCTTATTATGATTCATAATGGTCAATCAAATTTAATTTTTTACCGGGTTATTTATTTTTCGGTTTCAAAAGTAAAGCTAATTAAAACACACTATGATTTTGATAAAACTTTTACTTCATTAAAATGCTTGAACTTTGCCATTATGAACTAATCTTGAAGAAGTTTTTGACCACTTTATCGGGCGGTATCTCGGTGATAACTTGACAAATGTTGGTTTTCAAACATTATAATTGAAGTAGATGTAGAAATAGAAGCTGATCATAAATAAAATTGGGTGAAGAAGTCGCAGCTGATTGATTGCAGCTAGGGCAAATGGGCTGTTGTTTTTATTGCTGCAATTAATTTCATGTGATGATCGACACTGCACCCGGTTGGAAATTTCCAGAGTAGGTTGTGGACTGTATTTTAGGTTTAAGGTAGTCTTCTGTACCGCTGGGAAGGCAAGTCGACTTGCTGATGAATCTTATTGCGCCTTTTAATCAGATAATTTCTCAAGAGATTTGAGAAATTATTTGGTTGTAGGTTGGGAAATAAAAGAAATTAAGATGATTAATTTTAATTAGATATAAGTATATTTGGGAAGCTGTGATGCTTACCGCTTGAGTTGTGCAGAGCAACTAACTTTTGGTTTTTACAATTTATGGTAGTTACAAGTGTAATTTTTGGCTTTCGTTAAATATTATCTGAACAATTATCTTATGAACAATTCACAATATCTTTACCCCAAAAGGGGCAAAAAAGGTAGTATAAAGCACAATTTGATTTAATCTTATATAAGGTATGTTCATGGAAAAATTCAATTTAAATTCATTTTTAAATTCATTTTTTAACAAGTTTTTATAAAAAAGATAAGTATAAATGTTATTCATAACAAGTTTTTTAGTAAAAGGTAAGTATAAACATCATGTTAATACAATAATGATTCATAACGATGAATCAAATTTAGTTTTATACCAGTTTATTCATTTTTCGGTTTCAAAACTAAAGTTAATTAAAACACACTTTGCTGAAACTTTTACTTCATTAAAATGCTTGGACTTTGCCATTATGAACTACATCTTGAGGTAGTTTTCGGCCAGTTTTTCGCACATTTCGGAGATTATCGACGTAAACACGGTATTTCACGTAGTCCCACAAAAAAAGTCCAACATGCGATTTGGCGGCATTATCTTGGAGGTCAATTACCGTCGCGAAACGTGAAATTACGCATTCTGGAAACTGCTTATAAAATAAAACTAAAATCGGTAGTGCTATGTGACTCGCGGCATCCTCTAGAAGCCACATATCGTCTAGTTTATAATCTTCAATTGCAGGCCAAAAAAAAGTCGGTTATCATACGGCCATAGCGTACTGAATTGAATTGAAATTCTGATTATCCGATATGCTTTCATTAACAGAAACGATATTTTTGGTAATGCGTACATTGCGATGATGCACGAAACTGACCACATCTGTAACGCTTCCAGTCTCTTCAAATTTCTTTATATTCTTGCCAATTCCTAGCACTGTACGTCGATTATGATTACTATAATCACCCCGTCATACACGAAAAGTGACCACATTTCAATCAAGCGATCAAGCGATCAAGCGATTAAGCGATCCATATTCGTGAATTGCAAACATTTCACTAAATAAGTAACACTTCAGATGACAAGACTTAACAGACTGGCCGTTTTGAAACCACTGAATGGATAACCCCATATAATAAATTCTATATTCCGTGACCTGCAGCCGAGACAATGAAACAACTCTAAAATAGTATGATTAGGACCCATTCGTTTCTGCCTGTAAAATCCATAAAAAATCCAAATAAAAATCCAACTTAAAAACATTCCAGAAGATTTAATAAACGAAATATATTACTGGTTATTTTAACTATTATAGAAGGGTGTAATTTTATCTGTGTTTTTTTAAATCTACCTTGATGTTGTTAAGCGCGCGACAAGGGTTGAAACCAGCAAAAAGAAATATTTTAATTTTTTATTCTTTTTTTTTGGTAAAGGCGAAAACGCAAGCGGGACGACTGAAAATGTGAGCGGCGTTTATGGTCCTGATACTATAGTATATCATCACCCGCAATTTTGGTTCGATTGACTTCATTCTGACAAGTTTGATGTCAAAGAAGCATCACGCTCATGGACCGACTTTCCATCGCTATCGAATTGTAATAAAACTAAACATTTTCCTCCTATGGCCTATGACTTTGCTGTTGAAAAAGACAGAGACATAATAGAATTACCGTCAACACCAACAAGTTATCGAACAAATGATTCATATTTCAAATAATTCAATTTATTCTTACTATGCTTACTAACAAAACCTTCAATGTCTTGCAAAAGTTATGACTTTCTTTTTACTACACCTTATATTCCAGTAAAATTGTTCAAAACCCAGAATGTGACATTAAATGAATTGTAACTAGATGAACTAATCACAACTGTTCTAAGAGGGCGGTACCAAAACTAGCCGACCTAACAAGGAAGACACAAAAAAGTTAGGAAATATTTTCTTTATATTTCAACATAATCTCCTATTAGCTCGATAAACTTTTTACAGCGATATTCAATGGCTTCTGTACTCAGTTTAGAGTAAGAACTCTTAAACTCCTTAATAAAATCATCAACCGCAGACTCCACTTCTTCGTTATTGTCGAATCTTGTACCACCAAGCCATTTTTTCTCAAGTTTGGAAATAGAGAATAGTCCGAGGGAATTAAATCTGATGAATAAGGTGCGTGATGAAGCGACTCGAATTTGAATTTATTAATTTTGTCCATCGCAATAGCAAATGTGTGAGCGGATGTGGAGCACTGTCTTGATGAGACAACATTTTCTTTTTCGCCAAATGTGACCTTTTCCCCATAATGTCATTAACTAAACGCTGGAATAAATTAGCATAGTATTCGCCGTTGATGGGTTTTTCTTTCTGAAGGTAATCAATAAAAATAATCCCATGCGCAACCCAAAAAAACAGACGCCGTAAACTTGCCTGCAGATGAACCGTCTTTGGAAACGATTCTCCCATTCCAGTTTACTGCATTGACTGTTTCTTGATCTCAGGTGTGAAGTGGTGGACCCATATCTTATTCATGGTTATAAATCAACGCAAAAATTCATCTTTATTGCGGTGAAACATCGCCAAACACTCTACTAAAATCTCTTCATTACACTGTTTATGTTGTATTAAAAACAAGCGCGGCACCCATATTGCGCACAGCGCTATCATCTTCAAATCTTCGGTCAATGTACGATGTATAACAATTTTTGAAACGCTTATCGTTTCAGCTAGCTCACGCACCTTTAGTCGACGATCATCCAAAACCATTTTGTGGATTTTCTTAACTATGTTTGGCGTGGATACTGCAATTGGTCGACCACTACGGTGTTCGTCCTGGCAGCTCGTACGGCCTCGTTTAAACTCTGCTACCCAATATTTTACAGCCGTTAACGATGGAAGAAGCAGACTCCCCTACAGTAGATTCTAGCTCGGCTTTAATATTGGTTGGACCGAGACCTTTCAAATGGAAATATTGAATTACATAACGGCGACCAATTTTTTTCTATATTTACAAAATTCAGTGAGTAAAGTAAACGATTTTAATGGCTCAAATTAAAGTACTAAATCATGTGGCGCCTTGAAACTTGAAACATGTGTTTTATAGGGTTGCCAGTTTTCACCAAAACAATTTGTTCAAGCTACTGGCCTCATCTATACGTCAGATCGGCTAGTTTTTTGACCGCCCTCGTAAAGCTATTCATACAATATAGTACAGTTGGCGCAATAGAACGTGCATATTTAAAAAATAGATTAAAAAATAAATACAAAAGGTATGGTTAAAATAAATCCAAGGCATTGTAGAGTAATAAATGGAGTTTATTTTTAAAAAATAACATCATCTAAATGGTGACCCTCTCTACGACGGCACTGCTCTAACCGCAAACGAAAATTATTGAAAACTTTCTTCAGTAATATTGGTGTGATGGCTGCCATTTCACCACGGATATTCTCCTTGAGCTGAACGATGTTTCTTGGATTATTACTGTAGACTTTGTGTTTGAGGTATCCCCACAAAAAAAAGTCAAGAGGCGTCAAGTCTGGACTACGTGGGGGCCATGTCATATCACCTCTTTTCGAAATCAGTCTGCCAGGGAACATCTGCTTCACCACCGCCATGAAGTCATTTGATGTGTGACAGGTAGCTCCATCTTGTTGGAACCAAGTTCTAGAATTCACTATTCTTGAACTTTCAATTTCTGGAGCCAAAAATCCGTCCAACATCTCAACATAGCGTTCCGTATTAACCGTGACGTTTCAGCCCCGCGCATTTTCGAAGAAAAAAGGACGCACGCAAAATGCGCGATGCTTCCCGTCGAAGTGATTCATAGCGACTAAAACTCCATGAGCCCGGCACCCCACACAACGATGTAGACGCCCCCCCGCCCGCGCCTTTTCTTCCACGCAAAAAAGATGATGCAATATGCACGTTCTATTGCGCCACTCTGTAGATTCAATAAGATTTTCTTCCTTATCTATAATTCAGAATTTATGTGATGAATTTATATAGTTGGTGACTTGATGGTACTTTTCCCTAAAACCTTCAGGTGCCCATGAATTACCCTAAATTCCAAAGTGTTGCTTTTTCTATAATTTTAAAATGTTCTTACGAATTTTATAAAACTTTCCGCATTACAATTTTTTTTAGATTAAGATTGCCACTGTATGTATTAACTATACCGCTGCTGTTACCTCCCATACAAATTGGTGGATGTGAATAAAACCACTTGTTTCGTCAAAAATTTTGCATTCAAGCAATAAATCTAATGAATCTGATGCAATTTTTCCACATAAAGTTTTGAATTATTTTACAAATATATATTATGATTATTTTTACTAATGCTTTTTTTTATTTTCTTTTACTTTCAGGTATGTTAGCGTTCTGTATATCCTCTTCCCCATGTGCTAAATACATTTTAAAGAAAAATACAGGTATAAATACACAGTTAATATATATTATTTGTCAGTGAAATATACTGACAAGTATTCGGAATCCGAGTTGAAAGAATTAAAATTTTCTTAGATAGTTTTCCAAAAACCGAAGAATGGTAGGCATGTTGTAATATAGCTGACATTTTATTTCTAAATATCCTTCTTTTGTTGAACTTTCTTCATCTTGGCAATTGATTTGTGTTCTCAACTATGCTTTTATTTGCAATAAAGTTGCATCCACAATGTTATCGACAATTTCTTTTCCACTCAAGACAATTCATATAAAGGCAATTCCTATTTTAAGAAAATTTTTGTTCAAAATAAATTAACAAAAAAGAGAACAAGATGGAAGATTTTTCAAATTTCACTTTAAAACTCCGAATTATCTATGAAAATGGATAATGAATGGAATGGACCTTGTCAGTATGTAGAAAACACAACGTCATTTAAACGACTACTTCTGGATTGGTTGCACCGGTGGATTCTTTTGTTACCTATCAGCATTAGCGTCATCTATCTCAATGTGTCTGACGAATGCTTCAATTTGTCGTGTAATCAACAAGTTCACTAAATTCTTCTTAAACTGTGACGTTCAGAATCGCCGTGAACTTGTCGATTCCGTTGATTAAGTCTAAAAATAGGGCGTATTTGAGCTCCTGAGCCAATCCCGTGTCTCATACGCAGGATGTAAGGAATATTTTGACATTCCTATTAATATGACTAGAAATGTTCATCTGACACTTCACTGAACATATACTCCTGAAAATTTATGTCGTTTTAAGTACAGCTATCCGTACGTCCTTTTACCTGTTGAAAGTATGAATGAAATTGCTCAGTTTCAGATGGGAGGCTGTAATTTAGCACAGAGATATCCCATATTCATAGGCCTATTAAATTCGAACTAGGGCGAAATCGGTCAAGAAAATAATATTATTATATATAGGCAGAGCCTACCTCTATAAAATTATAACTTTTTGGAATTTTTTTTAACAATTTCAAACTTTATTTATTGATTAGAAGTAATAGACTGTAGTATCGTATACATACAAGAAAGAGACACCCCGAAAAATACAATTTTTAAAGTATCCTCCCTAATTGTAAGCTGAGTTATTAAAGAATTCGTTATTGCGATATATATTGTATAATATGAGTTAATTTTTGAAATGCCCATTTGCATAGCGATGGATCAGAGCAATATCCTTTAACTATAGAACACGGATGGGCGAAGCTGTTCTGTATTATTAACTCATTGTACGTTTTTCCTTTTTAAGAGTAATAAAATAAGGTTCGTTGAAGACACTTTTTCCGTAGAAAAGTGTTATTGAAGACACTTTTTCTTTAGGAAAGCGATAATTAATTCACTTTTTTTTATAGAAAACCGTTATTAAAGATACCTTTCCTGTAGAAAAGCTTCATTAAAGACACTTTTACTATAGAAAAACGTTATTAAATACAATTTTCTTATAGAAAAGCATTGTTGAAGACATGCTATATGGATAACACTTGTCTTATTTATGCCTCTCACTAACATACTAATCATGCTATGTGGATAAAACCGTCAACATATCTTCGAGACGAGTGTACCAACACAAAAAAAAAAAAAATATTAATCGAAAGTCGAATGTACGTAGCCCGCGAAATTGAAAATTCATCTTAGTATTTTGACACATCTCGTATACTTCTGACCTGGCACCAAGCGACTGTCCAATTTTTAAGCATTTGTAAACTTTTCTTGATGGTACAAAATTGACAACAGGAGTGACGTTTGAAAATGATTTTGTCAAGTTCCTTGCAGACAAGGATGAAGACTTGTTCAACCGCAGAATTATGGAATTGCAATCCGAATGGACAAAACGTAACCGTGCATATTTGATCTAAATCAGATAATCATTAATATGTTTACTTCATCGACGAAATAAAGTTAAAAAAAAGTTAACAACTTTTTAACTCACCCAACATTATATATGGAAATGAGTCTTTTTTTTCTGATCCACTATTTGTCTCAAAACACTGTGCCGCAATGTCAGCAAACAATCCTCTTTGCACTTTTAGCATGCAGCAGCACATACTGTTTGTGACAGTGACATCCCAAATAGAAGCTAGAAAAAATTTCTGACACAGCCACCAGAAGAGTAGAGCAGAACAATTTTAATTGCCAAGTTAAGCATCAAGTGCCTAAAGTAGGGGCGGTGCCATTTATGGGGTTTTCTTTACTCGCCATTCGCTTCGGTCTAAAGAATTGCATACATTTCCTTACTCAAACAGTAAGAGTGTGTGTGTGTGGGTAGTAATAATGGTAGACCATATTTACGGTTAATAGAAAGGACAACTACACCACTACCGCGCACCACTACCACCACCTCGACCGGTGTCATGTGATTGGTCTCGCCACTTCGGGTGAGGCGGAAAACTTTTAGAGTTTACATTCAACTAAAATTTTACGCTCTAATTGAGTTTCAAGTGGCACCTAAGTGTGAGTATTCTTCCACAGCCTAAAAGGCATCCTTTCCCACTTTGTTTATATTGGCCCTGGCACTCACTGACGAACCGCATCTACTTGACTTTGCCTTTAAGTAGGACTTTAATTTAGCAAATTGCCTTCCCATAGTAAATGCAAAAAGTGATATAGAAGAGGCTGTTTGAAATATACAACCCTAATTTCAATTTTGGCCATGTTTTGTTGTTCTTTTGTCAGCAGGTTCAATTTTATTTCTGCAACCTTCCACCAATCGAAATGGTGTCTATGCCAATCTAAAGTGTCTGTTTTGCTTGCTAAATTCGCCCGTTTAGTTTCACTTTCCTGGAAAGTCACGTTTTTATGCGTGTATTCGATTAAATGTATTAGTTTCTGCAATTTCATTGCTGCTTCCATTATGCGGGTTTGGGGGGCTGGAGCACCCCTTTTGGTCGGTTAGAATTGAGGTTAATAGAATTGGTTGCTGATGTTTTTTTTATTTTTATCTTTATTTATTTATTTACTTATTTTATTATTTTTTTGGGAGAAGTATTTTATTCTGTTGCTGTTGTTGGTGCTGTCGATTTTATAAATAAATCATGTTTGTTTTATCATAATGTTTGTTTTAGGTCAGGTTTAGAAAAAAAATTGGGTAGATACTTCGTATTTTATCAAAACATATTAAAATTGTAATAAATATTGAGTTTTGTATTACAAACCGAAGGGTTTCTTATAATTTAATTTATTTTTTTATTCAAGGGTCGACGTAAAATTATATCGCTAATTGACTGATTGGGTTTAAGAGAAAACTATTTGTCCAATATGAATGGATTCATTAGATCTTGCGAGTGTTTTTTTTTTTTTTTTTGTTCTTGTGAAATCAGTTTATTATATCTTCACCCGAATGGTAAAATAAATTATTTGAGGTAGCAATGATACATACCTTCATTCCTTTCAGTGAAGGTGTGGAAATGGAGGATACAAAGGCAAGCGTTTAAAATACCAGCTATCATTTTACATTTGGTAAACATTTTTTTAATAATTTTCTAAACCGATTAAGCGATGTCCTTCTGCTCGGCAAACTGGCTGATAGACACAATAATTGTCGTAAAATTCTACGAAACTTCTTAAAAGTTGGCATAGACAACAATTTTTTTTTAAAGCGTAGCAAGAATTGTAATGGGCCTTCTTGCACCTTCTTGCAAATTGATCGAATTCCCGAAATTCAATTTGATTCCTGTGATTCGCCATTCGCAGACCTCGATTATTTATACTTGTAATGCTCGCAAAGTTTTAAGAAAATTGACCGACAAAAGTGACCGTTGCAATCAATATATTCTTAGGTTCATAAAATTTATTTAGCTGACGTAGGTTTAGCCCAATTTGGAACACATTTAGCTCGTGATAAAGTAGGGTCTAGGAATAAAAACGGGACGCATTATCACAACCCTCCTGTTGTCTACCATTCAATTCAACCAGTTTTCCGAAATTCAATTTAATCCTTCCTGTATAATTTCTGTCTTCCTCTATAATTGCAATTAATAAGCTGCAGCAGCCTACGTTTTTACAATTTCCCATAAATCTTGAGAAAACTCGATCGATTAATGACGCCTCGTCTGGTCTCCTGGCATACAAATGATCGCTAATCCATTTTTTGGTTTTAAAAGTAAAGTTAATAAAACACCTATAAAACTATGATTTCGATGAAACTTTTATATCATTATAATGCTTGGACTTTGCCATTATGTACGAAGTGCAATGTCATTTAAATGACAGCCTCTGGATTGGTTGCAGCAAAGGATCCTTTTGAGGTAGTTTTCACACATTTCCGGCGATATCTCGGCGATAACTTGACGAATGTTGGTTTTCAAATGCTCTAACGTTTGAGGATTATCCGCGTAAACACTGTCTCTGACGTAGAAACACAAAAAAGTCTAACGGCATCAAATGGCATGATATTGGTGGCCAATTGACGTCGCCAAAACGTGAAATAACCCTTTGTGGATAATTCTCATGCAATAAAACCAAAATGATGTTGTTTGGCTCGTAGCATCGTTTTGTTGAAACCACATATCGTCTAGTTTACAATCTTCAATTGCAGGCCAAAAAAATCGGTTATGATACGACCATAGCGCTTTGAATTGAAATTCGGAATATCCACCACTCTTTCACTGATAAAAGCGATATTTTTGGCAGTGCGTACATTGCGATGATACACAGGCCTGGCCACATCTGTAACAGTTTCAGTCCCTTCAAATTTCTTTATAATCTTAGCATTTCTAAGTCGTAGATTGGACGTACTTAAATTATCGTACATAATCATACCATAATCACCTAATTATGCACGAAAAGTGTCCACGTTTGAATCACCACTTTTGTAGTAAGGTTTTCTATTTTTAACTCTTCTTTGTTTGTTAAACGAAAAAACCTTTTATTAAATAAATAACACTTCAGAGCTCAAGTATTTAACAGCTGACAGCCTTGCAATACCGGCGATTTTGAAACTACTAAATGGATAACTGGATAACTATAACTGGATAACTATAACTGATTTCTAACTATTACAGAAGTCGGCTGAATGTCGCTCCAAAAGTGAAGCAAGATTGAAAACATCGGCCCAAAATTAGGAATGTTTTCGCCGGACCAGACAGTCAATAAGAAATGTCCTTTGCTTTATTTTCAATAAGCCATTTGCATTAGCATCGTGTAACTTCTGCAAATTTTGTTACCTCCAATTATTAGGTTAGGTCAGTGTGGCAGTCTGAATAGACAGACTCATTTAGAATGTATAGTCCATTGTGATACTACGGAAACTATAGATAATGATGTCCCTAGTTTCGTTCGTTGAATCTTCCTGAGAGCCTCAAGAAGCTCTTATGTCGGACAATATCTATATCGTCCAGATCTTCTATGTCCGTAAAGTAATAAGAATCCAGTGCTGATCCCCACCAATTCGCCAGGGCGGGGCAATTGTTCTATGGACTCCTCTTCCTTTTTATCCCTACAAATCCTGTAGAAGTCACTAGTCGCAACCTTCAGTCTTACTGCACGTCTTCCGATCAGACAGTGTCCCATCATGATGGATACAAGACGTCGGGTCTTAATAGCAACAGCAGTTTGTGTGAACGCTTCAGATCTATGAGAGGCCACATCTGTCTGGATTGATTACAGACTCGGACAGACGCCCACCTACCATTTGCTGCTAAATATGCTCTGGAATCCGTAAGGTTGTCCCTATTCATGCTATCTTTGCAGTTCCCTGGTATGCTCCTGTGGCCCGGCACTCACATAAGATGAATGTTAAAATGCTGAGACATCTCGTTAAGAAATCTGCGGCATTTCAGGTCTGTCGTTGAGTTCAGGAATACAGAATCCAGGTTCAATGATTACTTCTAAACATATCTTTTTGAGTCGATTGAAGAGATTCAACGTGAATCGCTGCATTCTCTGGAGGCTATACCGTATGGTGACTGTACGTCATGGTTTGCAGGATCGAGAAGAAAGTAGGCAAAAAAAATTGAATCAGATCTTACTATAGTATGCCATCCATTATATGTATGTTTTTCATTACGAAAGTATCAAGTAGTATTAGACTAATAGTGTCTTATGAACTGGCTCGTTTAGTCATGACAATTCCCTTAAATCTTTACAAATTTTGCCAACTCATCGAAATCCAAAATTCCCCTTCGAATTCTTATCGAAAGGCTGCAATATGTTTAAACTATATCCGTTTAAACGCTAAAGAGTACATAGAGTTTGTAATTTTGTTTGTAACAACTACCCAGAAATAAAATTGGAAGCCATTCGAAAAGAATAAAATTTTCATCTCTTCGAATAGCGCAATATCATTTCCAAGAAACACTTTTTACCATTTCGAAATTTAAACAAATCCCTGTAGTTCTTATTGAAATTAATTACTCTTAAATACTATTAACTTGTTTAGATTCTACTGCCATATCATAATATTTGAAAGAAATACTGTTTTGCGATCTACTTTCGATCAGAAAATTCTGATCCAAAAATAAGATTTCTTTGGGCAAATGAAAAATTACATCACAAATTACTGCTTTTTCATTGTTATAATGACTCTCATGAAGATGTAAAGAAAACAAACCATAAAAAACTGCTTCCATCCTATGACAAGTCTATGTTAAATTTATTGGAGATTACAAAAATGTTCATCACTTTGCTTCAAAAATTATGATGAATTTCAGCTTCCGCGGATGCACTTATTTTGCTGTGAAGCAATGCTTGTTGGAGATCCAACAACCATGTTTCGCAAAAGAAAAATCCATTCCAGTTCTAGAATTTCCGTCCGTCCATTTAGCTATTAGGCTGAGCTTTCACACGAGAATATTTCATATTGCAAACAGATTAAAATGGGTAAAATCTAGGCAGAAGGATGAAACTTGCCTATGCAAGGACTGAACTTTAACTCACCCCTTTTTCTTCTAAAAAAATTCAACCACTTAGTTATCAGGGGTGTAGCATTATGTGAGAGAACAATTAGGAATTTGCCTACGATCTATATTTATCTTGGCTTATTGTCCGCTCGACCGACTATCGCTCGCATGATCCCGGGTTCAGCCCCGCATACAGCCACCTATGATTATTTGAGCGGCAGTCACCTCGTAATTCGCAAGTCTTGTGAATGCATCTCAAACTATGACGTTCCGAATCGTCGTTAAAACTGTAGGTCCAGTTGAGTGAGTCCAGAAATATAATAGAATGCGTGTAAGTTCGGTGAATATGAGAACTTCTTCCATATTTCGTTCATGAGATCCAAGGAAATTTGTTTTCTTTTTAGTTTTTATCATCCGCTCGAAACTATAAAAATGTTAATATGATTTTTTTTATATTATATTTGTTTGTAGGTCGGATGTCCATACCTAAAAGACAGGGATAGTAAATAATGGAAATATAACTAACTAAGCTTAGTTATTATAAGTTGCTGTCTTCTGCGTAGAAGTTGCAAGAAACCATTTGATTTCTGTTTAATCGATTAAGTTGTATGTGAAACTATTTCATACGTCGAACCAAGTTTAATAAAAGCATGATGTCTGATGAGATATCGAATCGGGCGTGCATATCCATTTCTCATTTTTCCAATCATTATAATTAATGCAATTGCCAAACATTTAGTTACTGCGGTCTACAAATCAGGGTTTATGGAGTGAAAATTAAATTTTAATAAATCGATCAATTGGGGTGGAAATCTACTTTTATTCCCAGATCTACTCGTATATTTATGAAATAACGTGTACAAAAGGGCATGATAACTTGGTCGAATTTTCTCAGCTTTTACCAGGCGTCACAAAGCAATACAACGACTAAAAGTTTAAGTGGCTGCAGAGTACAATTTATTTGTCAACCCGTACTTTAGAAAACTCCAGGAAAGTAGCAAATTTGACTGAATTTAGTGCAACTGATTTAGAGATATGAATATTTGGCTTAAATGATTCATATGTATGGGAGGTACCAATAAAACAATTTTTCCAAATTTTACCAAGCATTATAAAACAACGTACAACGGATAAAAACTGCATGCAATATGACTGGTACTTTAACAAAAACCATATGATACTTCAGTGTGCCGATGGTATGGTCATCGTTGGCAGAAAACTGCGAGATGCTACTGCAGTTTTCTCCAGCATTGAAATAGAATCAGTAACAATGGATTTGATGGTAGACAAGGACAAAGCTAAATCACTTGCTTTGACGAATGAAAAGTATCATCTTTTGGGAAGCTGTATGAACGTTGACAACTATAATTTTTGGATGATGGATAAATTCATATACCTTGGCTCCGCTATGAAAAAAATGTGGATGTGAGCCTGGAGATTAAGTTTTACCATACTCTACAACGTATAATCATGTGTTGCAACCACGGGAGTTAAATTACCCCAGAGAAGCCAATTCTCTATGGGCCCCAAAAGATCAAATGTTCGATTAGTAAGCTTAAGCGGGAGGCAATTAATCCTAAAAAAACCTAATAGCTTAAGTTATTTTTCTAAATGACTGTTTTGGCATAACTGCCTAAGTCAATTTAGGATTGCAACAAATATAAACATTATTTTTTCATCATTGGTTAAATCAACTTAAGTCGGTAATCCAAAAGAATAAAGAAACAATTTTATTTTCCTAACTTGAGTTAAGCTCTTATTCCGAATTACAATTTCGTTTTTTGATAAACATAAATTGAGTTAAGGTCTTTCTCCAAACTTAAAGTTTTTTATTTAATCTGGAATAATAGCCTAACTCAACTTGAACTTTTTGACTTTCTTTCGTTCAACAATTCATAAGAGTCTAAGTGTCTTTTTCGATAATATCTTTTGACTGCGAGAATAAAAAACTATTTTTTGTTAACAACTTAGTAAAGCAATTCGTTTCCTTGGAATCTGTAGCAAAGTTTTCCAAAAAACACCTTCTCCTGATTTTCAGTGAAGATTCAAAACTTTAAACTCCTGTACTGAAAATATTGAAAAACAGACTTAGGCTGTTATGGGTTGTGACCACAGATATAAGTCTTCCCCTCAAAGATTAGAGACATTTAGTGTACTCGAGCCTGCAAAGAGTATCGGAGTTGGGCGACTTTGTTTCCCTAAAGTAAATTCCCTTCTAATATTCCCGAATGTACAGGGTGGCCCACCGTAAATGACCTCCATGTTCATTTACGCATATCCGACATCTGATCAGAAAATTATTCATTGAGGCCTGAAGGGTCGAATTCTCGTTTGCCTTAATTATTGTTTTAATTGACTTGTTTAATTCAGTAAAATTTTTTGGTTTCGTTTTGTACACCTCTTGCTTGACTTAATCCCATAAAAAAAATCTGATGCAGTCAGAACAGATGACTTCGAAGGCCAGTGGTAGGTGGAGTTTTTGAATATTAATTAGTTTGCCAATTTTAGTTGGAGCTCCGCTATAACCGGTCTAGGTATGTGTTCAGTTGCTGTAGAAACGGATACGTCTTCGGCGCAGTGCTGGCTAAAAAAACTCCTTCAACATCTTTAAATAACGGTCCCCAATGGTCCCCGTTTTGTATTTGTAGCCCGATTCGTGCGCCACCATGTGTATGAACCCCTTATGGCCAACGGAGAGTATCGGAGTCTTGCCAGCCCTGTCCTGTATGAGCTATATATCGCCATCGATGTGGTCAAGCGTATCATAATACAACGATTGCGTAAATCACTTAACTTCTATTGGAAGTACCGGCTGGGATTAACATCCGTTGCTGTAGAAACGTATACGTCTTCGGTGCAGTGCTGGGTAAAAAAATTTCATCAACATCTTTTTATAACGGTCTCCAATGGTCCCCGTTTTGTATTTGTAGCACGATTCATGCGCCACCATGTGTATGGACCTCTTATCGCCAACGGAGAGTATCAGAGTCTTGCCAGCCCTGTCCTGTATGAGCTATATACCGCCATCGATGTGGTCAAGCGTATCATAATACAGCGATTGCGTAAATCACTTAACTTCTATTGGAAGTACCAGATGAGATTATCATCCGCACTCCATTTTCATTTTCGGAACTGACGTTATCACATGTATGATATGTGCCAAAATTTTGCTAAATTATGTGTGAATGGTTGAAAGATATGAAACGAAGAATATATAGAATACGAGTATACTCGGTATTTGTATGGGAGGTACCATAAGGTGAATGATTTTCCAAATTTTACCAAAAATTATAAAGGATCTAAACGGACAGTCCACGAATTAGGATTTAAAGTGGAAAATTTAAATTACGGAAAATCGGTCAAATTTTATGGGAGGTGCTAGAGAGGTCTGGTCGATATATTCCATTTACAATCTCCGTCTACGATCTGGCAAACTATTAGGCTGTGCCCAGTCTTAAGAAGTTTCATAGAGATTTATCGTGTTTACCACCCAGCTAGTTAGGCAAATGAAATCCGCTCAATCGATATGCATACATTTGAAACACATTTGATCTAAAGGTGCTTGGTAGTTTAAATATTTCTTTCAATGTGTTACAGTTTTGTCATATCATTTCTTGGGGTGAAGGTGTAAAGATCCAACGCAGGGTATACTCGGCATGAAAATGTAAAATATTCGCAAAATCTTGCCTCTTTATGCCACAAGCCGTCAATATTCAATACGATTATTTCAGATGCAAAATTCTTACTTAAAAAGCGATTAGAATAATAGTCTATTAAGTACCTTACAGGAAAACAATTTAAATTTAGATCAACACATCTTCTATTGTCGTAACGTTCAATTATTCAATATTTCCATTCTCAAACTTGTACTGGAACTTACGGCTATTTAGATTCAATTAATTAATGGAAAATTGATAAATGGTGTTTTGGCGTTTTTCTCTCGATAGCTGTTCTCTATTGCAGCACTTCCCTTATCACATGATGTGTGGGTGATGTCCTTGTTTGCGGGGAGACAAAAAACTTATGCTACGTGAGCAAATGTGTATGATAGGGAGGAGTTAAACTTATGATGTAACTCTGACTTTTTTTTCGGTTGTTCAATGTCTGGTGAAGTTATCTCTGTCGTCGTCGTCTGACTGTGTGCGTGTGTGGGGGGAAGGCGGTTGGGTGCACTATCACAGTTCCCGGTTTCTGCTGGCGATAGTTAGTTAAATGCGATGCGACAATGTTTGTTTCGTCGCCGATGCTGACGATGGGGGAGGTGAACAGAGAAATAAATAATTTTCTCCGAATGATTGTAACTGACAACTTGCCAAGTTTTCGCAACATCGCAAGTGGCGAAATCAGCAACAGAAGAAGACCAATTAAGCTTTATTTTAATTAGTTGCGATTTATGTTTTTAATGAGCGAGTGGGGCAGTCATGCTGTAATCAGTTTTAATTTATAGAAAGCGGTAAGGGAAGTACCGAAAGGCGGGAGGGAGGAAGTGAGTTTCTAATGAATCTGGTTTTTAATTAAATAAGATTTGGGGGTCTGCATATATAAGAGCGTATTTCAAGTGGTTTTGTAGTTGGTGGTATGGAAAATTGCCCGTTACCAGTTTGATTCTTAACTTTAAGGAGTTCGGTTATTAAATTTGAATTTAATAAATTGTAAGGTGTACGAGCATATTATACTCATTTTTAAAAGATAAAGGTCACCGATCGTAAGTCCTACGTAGTGTAGAATACCAAGCGATTCGAATACTATGCATCTTCTCCACTTAGCCGCCGCCAGGTTTTGTTCAATACCCCGATTTTTATAGCGATCAGTTGCTACTGCTGCGAATCATAAAATTTAAAAATTGAAAACTTGTAATGCTGGAGCATTTGCGTAAATTCATATAACTTTGCGCTAGAAAATTCAATTTCTTTCAACTCAGTGTGGTTTCAATAAGACAGTGCGTTTTGTTTGACAAAACCCACGGCATTTCAGAAAGCTCTGAACTTGTCTTGGATTCCTTTATATTCTTGAAGGTAGCTGGAACTCATTTTTGTTATTGTTCGTAGCGCACATGAAGGTGGTTGATGAGAAACTTTAAGTACGATACTTAAAAAACTAAGACTAAAGCCGTAATTAAGTTTATTTTCATTTAGCGAAAGAATATTCCATATACAGCAACAGTTCCTGTAACGACATCTATGGCCCAGCCAACAGCCGGACCATACGTAAAAAGGAAATAGAAATATACGATGATCAAAACTGCTTTCTGTGCTCCAACAGCTGTTCCAAAATTAGCCGAACGGACGTACAGAATGTGCCAGTAGTTTAAAGAAAATTACTTTAGTGAAAAGTGGTAACCTTATAAAATATACGTTTTAAGTTTCAATGCATCACGTTATCTAGTATTTTTATTCGAGCCATTAAAAGTAAAAGATCTCAGGGAATTTACAAACATGGAACAAATTGGCCTCCGCTATGAAATTCAATATTTCAATTTGGAAGGTCCGAGTCCAACCAATATTACAGCCGAGTTACAGTCTATTCTGGGTGAGTTTAGTCGTTCGTTTACGACTGTGAAATATTGGGTAGCAGAGTTTAAACGAGGCCGTACGAGCAGCCAAGACGAACACCGTAGTCGTCGATCAACTGAGGTGTTAAAAAAAACCACAAAATTGTATTGGATGATCGTCGGCTGAAAATGCGTAAGCTAGCGGAAATTATAGGCAATTCAAAAACTGTTATACATTGTATATTGACCAAAGATTTGAAGATGGGTGCCGCGCTTGCTTTCAATAGAGCGAAACCAACGTCGTGAAGATGTTTCAGTGGAGCGTTTGGCGATGCTTCACCGCAATAAAGCCAAATTTTGCGTTGATTTTTAACCATGGATGAACTATAGGTCTACCAAATCATATCATGAGACAAAATAACAGTCAAAGTAGTGGACTGGAATGGAAGAATCGTGTTCAAAAGAGGCGAAGATGGTTCCATCTGCAGGCGAGGGGTCATGGCGACTGTTCTTTGGGATGCGCATGGTATTATTTTTATCGATTACCTTCAGAAAGGAAAAATCATCAACGGCGAATATTATGCTAATTTATTTCACCGTTTAAGTGATGAAATCATGGAAAAAGTCTGCATTTCTCGAAAAAGAAGATGTTGTTTCATCAAGACAATGCTAAAATTCACACATCCACTACTGCGATGGTCAAAATTAATGAATTAAAATTCGAATTGCTTCATCACGCACATTATTCGCCAGAATTAGCTCCCTCGGACCATTTTCTACTTCCAAATTTAAAAATATGGCTCGATGGTAAAAGATTTGCCAAAAGCGAAGAAGTGAAGTTTGCGGTTGATGGATATTTTAAGGAGATTAACAAATCTTACTATAAACAGCGTATTGAAGCTATTGAATACCGCTGGTAAAGTGTATCGAGCTAAAGGGAGATTATGTTAAAAAATAAAGGAAACTTTTTTCAAATCTTTTATGTCTTCTTTGTTAGGTCGGCTAGATTTCGGGCTATCCTCGTTCACTCTGTTCACATAGCTTCCATTAGGCCTTGAATTATAATGCGTTCTGAAAAGTAGTGTGATTGTAAAATACTATTACCTCTATTTCATACGCCAACCTTTCTCTGTACCTTCTCTCTAACATCTTCTAAAATAATGTGTATCGAATGCTGATGTGAAAGGAACAGTAAGTTTCTAGAAGAATTTCCTTCATTAAGGCCTTAGAAATTTCACTACCAGGTGAATCATTGCTTTCGAATATAAATCATGCGCCCATAGACAACCCTAACCGAAAGTGAAGCTTAAACTTGTTATTTTGCTCCATCATAGCTAATTAACAATTTTTGTTGTTTGGCAACTGATTTAAATTTATATAGAATTTCATATCCTAGTAATAGCAAGCTTTCAGTTTTCTTTGGGCACCAGGTAAAAAATAAATTCCATGGTTTGCTGTCGTTTAGCAAAAACCAATAGAAATTCAAGTTCCAACACAAAAGAAAACTTCTCTCAAATGACGTCGTATGAAAGCTGCTTAGTTTCAAAGGATTTTCTCAATTTTATGTACACATTTTACGTAAATTGGATTTGAAAACTTTGAGCATTTTGTTCGCTTCTTTTTATAATGTTTAAACATTTCCATTTTATTCCGATTTTTTTTTTGTCGTTAACGTTACGCTTCACATATCACGCAAGTCAAGCATTGTTGAAAACTTTGTTGTTTCGTTCAATATTTTCGCATGAAAACTTCTGTTCACCAAAAATAAAAATTGTATAAATTATGTTCGTAACATTGAGTGTCAAAAGATTTGTTCACAACTTTGTTACAACAATAGGAAACGTTGCTACACTCCCCACCACTACACACACACACACACACACACACACACACCCAAAAAAGGACTGAAAACTTTTTACTCACCGAACTTAAATGTTTCTAAGAGCAGTTGACGATAGACGTCTGAGCGCTGTCGAGTGAAGGAAATGCGTAAAAATTGTGTAGTGGAAAAAATTGCTCAGTTTTTCCATGTAATTTGTTTACTGGAATTGTGGCAGATTGTGTCGTCCAAGGTATAATAATATTTTGCTGATGTTGTCATATCCTCCACATAAGAGAGTTGAGGATCTTTTGTGAAGATGATTTATTAGCATGAGATTCAAATATACGCGATTGTAATGTGTAATTTCGTAAACTCAGAATGTTGACATTACACAGCGTGTTTGACCTCAGCAAAGCTACAAAAAATGTAATAATCGTGACGAGTGGGTGTGTGTTGTTTCGCATACAAAAAAATATGTATATATAGGGTGGTACATAAGCAACGTTAAGATGTGATCAGTGAATACATTTTTTGTTTAAGTCTTTTTTTTCGTCTCTTTACAGAATTAACAAAATAATACGAGTACTTGAGAAATTTATGATGGAAAGGCTCAGCACAGAACAAAGAACCAAAGTTGTTCAATTTTACTTTGAAAGTCAGCATTCGATTATTCAGATCATATCGAAATTTCTTTCATAATCGAAATGCTCATAAAGCTCCAAAAATTTACCGATTGGTTCAGCGTTTTGGGCAACAAGGGACTGTCTGTGATCTTCCGCGTGCTGGAAGACCTCGTGCAGTTCGAAATGAAGTGACCATTGCTCGAGTGGAAGCAAGTGTTGAGAAAAACCCGAAACTTCCAACAGGCGGCGTTCTCAACAGTTAGAGATGTCTAGGCGGTCTTTGCAAAGAATTTTACATATGTTACCTTTTTTCCCATATAAGAAGCAATTAATTCACGAGTTGAATCCAAATGATACACAAAAACGCATTTAATATAGTCGCCGTTAACGTTACTTATGTGCCACCCTATATAAAAAATCTACTAAAACATTTTTAATACACAAGAATTTCGTTGAGGAAGACCAAAAATAAATCTCAATTCAACTAAATATTAAAACAATCTGATAACTTCTATCAAGTTTAATTGATTAGTAATTTTTAACCCAGAAAAATCATACAATTTAATATTTAATTGAGCACGAATTGCGTTCATTGAATGAACACAGCATAAACGCAACGAAAGATCCATTTTGGATCAGCTCACGCAAGATCTACAAGGACAATCGCAAAACTAGCCGACCTCACACAAAAGAAACCAAAAAGTTGGCAACACTATTTCTTTATTTTTCAATATAATCTCATTTTAGCTCGATACAGCTTTTCAATATTCAATAGCTTCTATACTCTTCTGTTTATAGTAAGAACTCTCAAACTTCTTAAAGTAGCCATCAACCGCAGACGCCATCTCGTCATTGCTGGCAAATTTTGTACTACCGAGCCAGTTTTTCAAATTTGGAAATATAAAATAGTCCGAGGGAGCTAAATCGGGCGAATAAGGTGCGCCATGAAGCAAATCAAACTTTAATTAATTAATTTTGGCCATCGCAATAGTGGATGTGTGAAGTGGAGCATTATTCTGATAAAACAACACTTTCGTTTTCGCCAAATGCGACTCTCTTCATAATTTCATCATCTAAACGCTGGTTTTTTCCCTTCTGAAGATAATCAATAAAAATAATACCATGAGAGTTCCAAAAAACAGATGCCATGACCTTGCCTTCTTCGCACACGATTCCCCCATTCCAGTCTACTGCTTTGACTGTTTTTTCCCCCTCAAGTGTGAAGTGGTGGACCCATGTCGCATCCATGGTTATAAATCGACGCCCAAATTTGGCTATGTTGCAGTGAAATCCCGACAAACACTCTACTGAAACTTCTTTACGACGCTATTTTTGCTCTATTTAAAGCAAGCGCGGCACCCATCGTGCGCATAGCCTCTCATTTTTCAATCTTCGGACAATATACGATGTATGGAGCTTTTTGAAATGCCTACAATTTCAGCTAGCTCACGCAGCTTCAGCCGACGATCATTCGATAACATTTAGGGGATTTTGCTCATCACGCCTAGCACGGACACCTCAATTGGTCGACCACTACGGTGTCCGTCTTGGCAACTTGTACGGCCTCGTTTAATCTCTATTATCAATTTTGCAGTCGTAAACGGAGGAGCAAACGCCCCCGTAGTTGAATTGAAATCGGCTTTAATATTGGTCTCAGAACCTTTTAAATGGAAATATTGAATCACATAACGGTGACCAATTTTTTCCATGTTTACAAAATTCACTGAGATCGTTTACTTTTGATAGTTAAAAAACAAAAATACTAAAGAACATGGTGCCTTGAAATGTAAAACTAATGTTTTATAAGGTTGCCACTTTTCATTAAAATAATTTTTTTCAAACTACTGGCACCCTCTATAAGTCAGGTCGGCTAATTTTGGGGAGCGCTCCCGTATGATATGTGATTTTGTTAGGAAGTTGCATTAATTATGAAATTGATTTCCTGCTGAAGGCTTTCAATGAACAGAGTTTGTGGGATGGACATGTTGTGACGTAAATGGGAAGCCTTCCAAACGGCCACCAACTTCCACAAATGAAAGACACGTCTAACAAATTCGATAATTGGTGCTCAAAATTCTTCGATTAACAGTTAGAAATCTTGCTGACTGTGTTGACATTTCGAATGGACCAGCCAGCTTCAATTTAAGACATTTTGAACCTCACGGGCGTCAAATATTGATGTTTGCCAAAAATTACGTCTTCGTAATTGACCGAAGTTTTGAAGATGAGAAGATGGGTGCCGCGCTTGCTTTCAATAGGGCAAAAACAGCGTTATGAATATGTTTTAAGGGGGTGTTTGGCGATGTTTACTGCAATAAAGTCGAATTTTTGAGTCGATTTATAACCATGGATGAAACATGGGTGCACCAATTCACACCTGAGACAGAGGAATAGTCAAATTAGACAAGGTCACGGCATCTGCTTTTCGGGATTACTTTTGTTCACTATCCTGGAAGGGAAAACCCATCAACGTGGAATATTATGCTAATTTATTGCAGCATTCAGGTGATGAAGACCGTGTTTGGTATAAAAGAAAGTGTTGTCTCATCAAGACAATGCTGCAGTTCACGCATCCACTACTGCTATGGCCAAAATTAATGAATTAAAGTTGGAATTGCTTCATCACGCCCCTTATTTATCAGATTTAGCTCCCTCGGACTATTTTCTATTTCCAAACTAAGAGAAATGGGTTGGTGATAAAAGATTTGCCAACAATGGAGTCTACGGTTGATGTCTCTTTTAAGGAGTTTGACGGTTCCTACTATAAACAGGGTATAGAAGTTATTGAATATCGCTGGAAAAAGTGTAGCGAGCTAAAAGGAGATTATGTTGAAAAGTAAAGAAAATATTTGCCAACTTTTTTGTGTCTTCTTTGTTAGGTCGGCTAGTTTTGGGACTAATTTTGTATTTTTTTGTGATATGTGATATGATATGAAACTTGGCACAAATGTCGGCCTCTGAAAATTTTTCTGAGATTCTATTTGTCTGTGTAATTTAAATTTAATACTTATTATTTTTCGATTACATAATCCCAGTTTTAAAGGAATTTTTTTTTTCATCTTACATGACACCAATTGCCGTCTTGGACTTCGGGATCATCCCTCAATTCTCATGCGATTTATAAGGCATAACCTCTCATTGGACTTTTGCCCAGTGCAATTGATCTATCGAAGTGTTAATAATTTCAAATGTTTTTGTCGTTGCTCTACATATTTTCTATTACGTTATCGCCACAGGATATTAGCTCTACTTATAACTATTCCCACTTGTTGTTATCGTGTCCCTTTGTGGAGTAAAATAACATCCACTATAGCGATATCCATAGAAAAAAAAAAACAGTAGCCATCTCACAAATCATCTTTTTCTACCCATTTCCATTTGTAAACGGGACCCATAAAAGCCAAAAGCAGCAATCAAGAAAAAAGCCACAAATTACAAAAATGGCAACAGAGGAAAATGGAGCAAATGAGAAATCATGGAGTCAAGTCAAGTGACATTAGGACCCATCAATATTTGATATAGCTGAGCATTTGGAGAGTGTGCAGCAAACAATAGAAATAAAATGGAGCACAAAAACACATCAAACGTAAAACAAATGAAACGAAACGGAAGAGAAAAATGTCACAACAAAATTGTTTACGATACCAAAAAGTCAATTACTTGAAAAAAAAAAAAACGCTATAATGTTACTTTGGGCATACGAGCGGGCGAGCATTTGTTTTTATTTATACCAATGTTTGTGTGTGTATGCGTGTGTGTGTGTGTGTGTATGTGTGTTTTTCATTGTACTATTGGATATGTGTCAGAGTCGTAATAATGGATGAGTTGTAGCTGTATTGTTACCAATTCACATGCAACAACACAATAGCTGGCATGAACTCGAGAAAAACGTTTGGTTAAAAGAAAAAGGGAATTGAATATTGCCGCTTTTTATACAGGGTGGGCCATATGAGTGTTGGGGATTTAATTCTTCAATTTCTCGGTAACGCGCGGCGCGGGGTGGCGGGGGGATATGTTGTCCGCTGCGCCGCTTCCTGGAAATTTAGTCGCCATGGAGCCGTACATGGGAGTGCACGACTTTACAACGAATTTTGAAATGTGATTTGCATTTGAAGGCTTATAAAATTCAGATAGTCCAAGAATTAAAACCCGATGATGCCAATAACCGACTTAACTTTGTCAATTTGATGCTAGAGCGGTTCAACAATTTCAACAACGTGATTTTTAGTGATGAGGCCAATTTTCACCTTAATGGCCATGTGAACAAGCAAAATTGTCGGTTCTGGTCCGAGACTAATCCCCGACGCTTGCATGAACATCCACTTCGCAGCCCTAAGCTTGTCGTGTGGGCTGGGATAACGTCAACCGGTATTATTGGACCATACTTTTTTGAGGACGAAAGAGGGCATGCGATGACGGTTAGAGCGAACAATTATTGCAACATGCTAGCAGACTTTTTGGTGCCAGCTTTGCAAGAACTTCAAGGCAATATCTCGAGGATGTGGTTTCAACAGTATGGGACCACATGTAGGGTATCCATAGAGCTGCTGAAAAATGTTTTTCCTGGAAAACTCATTTCGAAAAGGGGGGATATTGAATGGCCCCCACGTAGCCCCGATCTCTCTCCATGCAATTATTTTCTATGGGGCTACCTCAAATCGGTAGTCTACGAGAATAATCCGACCAATTTAGAGCAGTTGAAGAGGAACATTATTCAGGAAAGTAACAAAATACCGAGAACAACTTTTCAACGAGTTTTCCAAAATTTGCGACTTCGGCAGCCGAGAGAAGCCATTTGGACAACATTATTTTTAAGTCTTAAAAATTTCCATGCTTCTACTTTTTAAAAATACAAATATATTTTTTTATGTTTCATAGTTTTTTTTTTAATTGAATATTTAAACCGCCAACACCCTTATGGCCCACCCGTTATATAAGAAAGTTGCTGATAAAAAGTAAAATTGCAATTCCATGAATTTGGAAAACCCAATTTTGTTATTACGTGAACTTTCAACTTTTTGAGGTAGAACACGTAAATTTTAGAAAAAAAGCAATATTAAAAAAAATTGACATCGTCACATAGTTGCCGAGTTACGGCATCTTGAAGTTCAAAAATGTCCCCGAATGGACCCCACATAATCACATAATTGTGGCTACTGAAGTAAAAGAAATTTTGTTTAGGGTTTCAAATATCAGATTCTTTTTAAAATCAGAGTTAATTCGGGTAAAAAAGTACTTGGGAAAAAATGAAAAATTTTTAAGCAGAAAACTGAAAAATTATTTCAGAATTTTTTTATAAAAAAAATAAAAAAAATTTAAAAAATTATTTAAAAAAATCGCTCGATTTTTTCGAAATAATTTTTCGACTTAGGCACTACTCAGCAACCTTCCACGAAGGCCTTGAAAATCGACGGTTTTTTTTTTATCAGAAAAAGTTCCCACCTTAAGTTCCTCACAACATTGAGGGCAGTCCGAAAACCAACCGACCTATCAAAGAAGACACAAAAAAGTTGGAAAAAATTGTGTTTATTTTTCAAAATAATCTCATTTTAGCTAGATACACTTTTTGCAGCGATATTCAACAGCTTCTATAACCTGTTTATAGTAAGAACTGCCAGGCACCTTAAAACAGCCATCAACCGTAGACCCCACCTCTTCATTGTTGGCAAATCTTTTACTACCGAGCTATTTTTTCAAATATCGAACTATATAGTAGTCCGAGGAAGGCAAATCTGGCGAAAACGAAGCGTGATGAACCAATTCGAACTTTCAACCTTTAAATATTGGCCATCGCAATAGTGGACGTGTGAACTGGAGGATTGTTTTATTAAAAAAAACACGTTCTTTTTCGCTAAATGTGGCCTTTTTCCTATAATTTTTGCACTCTAAACGCTGCAATAAATTAGCATAATATTCGGCGTTGATGGTTTTTCCTTTCTGAAGATAATCAATAAAAATACTCCCATGCATATCCCAAACAACAGATGTCATGATCTTGTCCGCAGATGGCACCGTCTTCGCCTTCTTTGGACACGATTCTTCTATTCCAGTCTACCGCTTTGACTGTTCCTTTGTCCAAAGTGCGAAGTTGTGGGCACATGTCTCATCCATAGTTATAAATCGATGTCAAAAATTCAGTTCTATTGCGTTGAAACATCGCCTGAATATTCTACTGATGAAACTTCTTCACGACGTTGTTTTTGCTCTATTGAAAGCAAGCGCGGCACCCATATTGCGCACAGCTTTCTCATCTTCAAACCTTTGGTCAATATACGATGCATATCACTTTTTGAAATGCCTATAATTTCAGCCGACAATCGTTCAATACCATTTTGTGGATTTTCTTTCCCGTGTCTGGCGTGGACACCTCAATTGGTCGACAACCACGGTGTTCGTCTTGGCAGCTCGTACGGCCACGTATAAACTCTGCTACCCAATATTTTACAGTCCTACATCAAGAAGCAGACTCCACAGCAGAATCTAGCTTGGCTTTAGTATTGGTTGGGCTGAATTACATAACAGTGACCAATTTTTTTCATGTTTACAAATTCACTGAGTTAAGCCCTTTTAATGGCTTAAATAAAAATACTAGACAAGACGTTGCCTTGAAATTTAAAGTATAGGTATATGTTTTATACCAAAAACGGGTTTTTCAAACTACTGAAAACTACTACTACATCTATATCTCAAGTCGGCTAATTTTAGAACCGGCCTTGTGTTCCCCGGACTTAAATCCAACGGCTTTTTCCAAATCATGAGCAAAATAGTATTAGGGATATGATATGATCAACACATTAAAGGCTGCTCTTCGCAGAAAATAGGCGAAGCCTTTTCGCCAATAACATATTTTTCTTAAAATTTGAAATATTTTTACAATTACTGACGTTTATCAAAAAAAAAAAATCAAAATTGACCAAATTATAACATTTTTAACAACAAACCATTTTGAAATAAATTATCACATAAGAGCCACATAATCCTTTATTTCTATGGATTATATTTAATAGTTCCTAGCAAAGTTAAGAGCAGAAGTCTTCTGTTTTGAACGGTTTTCTGGGTGTATAAATGTTCCATACAATTTATGTTTATTTCAGAGTTTTTTTCTTCTTCTTTTGTTTTTTTTTTCCTGATGTTGTAGGTCATGTATGTAACAGAGACATTACCAAAACACATATAAAAGATTTATGTTCATCGTTCCACCGTTCTCGTGCTCATCCTCATGCTTGGGGTCAGGCTGGCTAGAGGGAGGCCCAAATGAATAGAGGTATGATTGTGTGAGCATGTACTTCCATGGTCTCATAAAGCAATGTCATGTGATATTTTTACAACACTTTATTACTTCTTAAACACAAGACACGAGAAAAAATAAAACAAAAGAAATGAAAACTGAAATTTTGCTGTCTTCCAAACCAAAATATAAGAATCTAACACGATACGAGAGCCGTCAACATTTATCCAAGGGCATGATTCAGTGGTTTATTTACCCGTATTGTTCGGCGATAAAAAGGAATTTATGGTTAGATTACAGAGAACACATGTGTTACCCTGCGTGATAACGATGATATAATAAACAATGATATTGCGACACTATCCTCCGCAAGGAAATGACAACTTTAAAGATCTGCATTATTTCAAAAAATGGGGGGATGATTATTAAAGCACATTTTTTTGGGCACATTTTTGACTAACCAGAGCATTATGCCTCCAGTTGAGAGTAATTGTATATAAGCACAACTAATTCCAGCTTTCCACATAATCTCTTAAGGTTACTTAATTCTCATCCGTAATTTCCATTTCTAAGAACCAAATTTAGCAATATAATAATTCCAGGAAATAATAATACGAAGCTTCAACAATAAATTCACCCAAATAACTATTAGAATTTCAGCCTATTTCATTCAGGGCAAACATGTAAACAAAAACTACGGAAAACCATTAAGTACACCACAATTGATAGGCGGAAAGGCATGCATTTCGTTGTGAATTTGTGGCCGGTTAACCACATAAATAATTGAATAGCCACAAATACAATAAGATCAACCACGCATTTTATGAGTGCTTAAAAGATAAATAAATAAAAGCTGAAATTTGGGATGTAAAAGTGTTTCATATTCATAGACAAGTTCAGACCGAAATTGGTGAAAATCACTCAAGTAGAGAAAAACTTGCCCATACCAGAACTGAACCCACCTCCAGGAAACTGCTAACATATTTGAAAGCAACATATTTTAAGTATTGTGTTTGGATTAGAAAAAACAGTTCACACACATATTATATCTTAAGGATTTGGCTTAATTGTAGGCGTGGTTATTAGGAAAATTCTAAAAAAAAGCCCAGTTTGAAGAGAGTATGCGGAGTAGTTCGACACACATATAGGTAGGATAGTCAGTAAGCCTAAGGATAGGATAGGATAGGATAGTCAGTAAGTAAGTAAGTTTGAAAAAAATTATTTTGATGACAAGTGGCAACCTTTAACATATGTTTTAAGCTTCACTACGCCACGTTGTTTAGTATTTATTTTTATTTGAGCCGTTAAAACTAAACGAACTCAGAGAATTTTCAAACATGGAGAAAATTGGTCACCGTTATGTAGTTTAGTCTAACCAATATTAAAGCCGAGCTACATTCTACTCTGGGAGAGTCTGCTTCTTTGCTTATGACTGTAAAATATTGGGAAACAGAGTTTAAACGAGGCCGTACGAGCTGCCAAAACAAACACCAATTGAAGTGTTCACGCCAGACACGATTAAGAAAAATGAAAAAATGCTGTTAGATGATCGTCATCTGACATTGCGTGAGCTAGCTAAAATGATAGGCATTTCGAAAAGTGCTATAAATCGTATGTTGGCCAAAGATTTGAGGATGAGAAAGCTATGTGCAAAGTGGGTGTCGCGCTTGCTTTCAATGGAACAAAAACAGCCTAGTGAAGATTTCTCAGTAGAGTGTTTGGTAATGTTTTGCCGCAATAAAGCCGAATGTTTACATCGATTTTTAACCATGGATGAGACAAATGTTTACCACTTCACCCCTCATACAAAGAAACAGTCAAAGCAGTGAACTGCAATGGGAGAATAAGGACGAAGGTGGTTCCAACTGCAGGCAAGATCATGACGTCTGATTTCTGAGATGCGCTTGGAATTATCTTTATTGATTATGTTCGGAAAGATTTATTGCAGCATTTAGGTAATGAAATTATTGAAAAAAAGATAGCATTTGACGAAAAAAAATTGTTGTTTCACCAAGGCAATGCTCCAGTTCACGCATCCACTGTTGTGATCTCCAAAGTTAATGAAATATGGTACGAGCTCACCTTGTTTTCAAGATTTAGCTCTATCGAACTATTTTCTATTGCCAAACTTGAAAAAATAACTCGATGGTAAAAGATTTGCCAACAAAGAAGAAGTAGATTCTGCGGTTGATGACTGTTTTATGGAGTTTGACAGTTATTACTATAAACAGGGTGTGGAAAACATTGAATATCGCTAGAAAAAGTATGTCGAGCTAAAAGGAGATTATGGTGAAAAATAAAAATAATTTTTCCCAACTTTTTTGTATCTTCTTTTTTAGGTCGGCTAGTTTTGGGACCGCCCTCGTATATTCAGAATGTTTCGCACAAAAATAGTAGTTTTATAGAAGCCGTATTCAATACAACGTATTCAAACGAGAGTGCGTTCGAATTACATAGTCGACATACAAATACTTGTTAGTTTATTTGACGAACGAATTGAGTTATTCGCTTTATTGAATTAGATTGTTAATGCTCGAATATTGTAAGTTTGTTTTTTTGAAGTGTTTCTAAGATTTGGAAATATAAGATTGGAAATGTGATTAATTCACAATTCCTTACTGAGCCCATAGTCAAAACTCGGGATGCAATTATTTGACGATTTGGCCACAATTAGCAAGTAGTGGGAAGAAACTCGTAATAATCAATCCATAATATGATATAGCTCTCGTAGAAATTCTTCCACCAAGGTTTTTTTTATATACAGGAACTTCCCTTTTCATATGAGTCTACCAAAGTTGCTTGAATTGTAAACCGTTCCTAAAATAATGTACATTAATATAAATTTAATAATTTGGTAATGCCCCATCTTAGATTTAAAATATTTTAATTATCGTCCAAATCCCTGAATTATTGCGAACCACTAGTGCATATGTTAATATGATAAGCTTACATTAGAGTCGAACTAGCGTACTGTAGGGTAACTGGCTGATAAACCAACGTCTCACATGTATATGTTTGCCAATTGACCGCTCGGCCTTTTAGATATCTTGGGCCATTTTGCTAAAAAATTAATTTGTCCACAATACAAACAGCAAATAAATATGTTGAAGGACATTTCGTGATGCGGTTGCTTTCACCTTTGATTACAAATGTATATCCTACGTATCTTATGTACACATAAGAATATATATATATATATATATATATGTATATATATAAGTGTATGTATGAGTATACGATTCTTATTGGTCAGTGTGTTGTATATGGATGGCACGATTTGGTCCTGGTTTGAGTTTAAAATCTTTATTATTGTCCTCCCAACTGTATTTGGCAATGTTGTTATTTGCTGTGCTCTGATATTGACATATTGCTTAGATTCCATTTATATTGAAATCATGCTGTAAACATTTGGGAGATTAAATTACTTTTTTCCTACTTTATTTGTGGTATATCATTTCGTTGGCTCAGTTTTTTGTGCTTGTATGTTGGTGCCTTTTTTATAAGGTTTTTGTACGAATTGAAATAAATTTGCGGTTTCATTCCACTCTATGAAGCCTTTTACTTTATCTTTGTAGGATCAACGATACTTGGCATTGGGAATTAACAAACAGCAACGAGTTGCTATATTACAAATTGAAATGTTCTAGTATATGGTGACCATAAGTGGGTATTATCTGTGGATCAATAATGAAAGTCATTAAAAGTTAAGTTATTGTGTTGTGTTTTTTTGTTCTGCAATAAGGCTAAGATTTTACTGCTGAATCGAAAACATTTGGAGAATATGGCAAAGTTCAGATAGTACGAAGGTTGGTATTTATGTGTCAGAATTGTGGATCTTAATATAGCTGCACGCTAATATAACGTATAGGGTGATTTTTTAAGATATACGTTTTTAAGGTTGGCAGTACTGGTTGATAATGGCGTCCAAACGTAGTCTGTCAAAGTGAAAAGTGTACAGTATACTCTGCCATTTCACCATGGAATGGCGAGTGATCTACCACAACGTATAATTCTTGGCGAATGGGTCTTACACAAGATCAATGAAAATCCGTTGTTTTATCGAAAAATTGTGTTCAGCGATGGGGCTCATTTCTTGCTGAACGGATACGTAAACAAGCAAAACTGTCGCATCTGGAGTGATGAACAGCCACATGCCATACATGAATTACCGATGTATCCCGAAAAAACGACAGTCTTGTGTGGTTTATGGCATAGATGGGCATATTGCACTGTATTTTTAGTGCATTAACGATTTCACTATCAATAAACAAGTAGTTGTAGTGCAATTTAACTTTCACTACCACTAAATGGTTAGTGGTAGTGCAAAATCAAATTGCACTACCACTAAACATTTAGTGGTATTTAAAAAAAAATTGCACTACCACTAAATTTTAGTGTTATTTAAAAAAAAATTGCACTACCAATAAATTTTAGTGGTATTTAAAAAAAAATTGCACTATTTAGTGGCATTGGAAAATAATCAAAGTGTAGCAATTTTATTTAATAATGAAGCATTTTAATATAGAAAACTAAACTTCCTCAGGCTTTCATTGATTATTTTCCAATGCCACTAAATAGTGGAATTTTTTTTTAAATACCACTAAAATTTATTGGTAGTGCAATTTTTTTTTAAATAACACTAAAATTTAGTGGTAGTGCAATTTTTTTTTAAATACCACTAAATGTTTAGTGGTAGTGCAATTTGATTTTGCACTACCACTAACCATTTAGTGGTAGTGAAATTTTAATAGCACTACCACTAATTTGTTAATTTTTAGTGCACTAAGAATCTAGTGCAATATGCCCATCACTGGTTTATGGGCTGGTGGCATCATCGGTCCATTTTTCTTCAAAGACGACCGTGGAAGAAACGTTACCGTCAAGGGCGAACGATATCGAGCCATGACACGTGATTTTTGTTTGCCCCAATTGGCTGAGTTGAACTTAGTTTTGCGGTTTCATCCGAACGGTGCAACATGCCACACTGCTCGTGAAGCAATGGATATGTTGAGGGATGAATTTGGTGAGCAGCTTATCTCTCCAGCTGTGAGTTGGCCCCCAAGATCTTGCGATTTAACATCTCTTGATTATTTCTTGTGGGGTTATGTCAAGTCGTTAGTCTATGTGGACTAGCCGAACACTATTGAAGCCTTACAGCATAACATAACACGCGTTATTAGTGGAATACAGGTCGAAATTCTCGAAAAAGTGACGAAAATTTGGACCTTCCCAATGGGCATTTGGAGACGGAGCCGCGGACAATATTTACATGAAGTTATCTTTTAAATTTATTTATTCCAATAAAAAGTTGTAATATATGATGCAAATTTAAGTGTTGCTACTTTGTCCAAAGAAGGCGAAGATGGTTCCATCTGCAGACAAGACCATTGCATCTATTTTCTGGGATGCGGTGGAGTCTGCGGTTGATGGCTATTTTAAGGAGTTCAATGTTTCTCCTCTCTCATACTATTTTCTATTTCCAAGTTTGAAAAAATTTTTCCGTGGTAAAATATTTGCCAAAAAAAAACGGTTGATGGCTATTTTTAAGAGTTCGACATTTCTATTATAAACAGGGCATAGAAGCTAGAAGAGGTTATATTGAAAAAGAAAGAAAAGTTTTTTCCAACTTTTTGTCTCTTCTTTGTTAGGTCGGCTAGTTTTGGTACCGCCTTCGTAATACTGAAATACAATCTGTTAAAGAAGCTTAAAACATGTTATGGTTTCTCAGCTTCTGCCCAACTATGTACATACTAAATGTGAATATTTAAGCCATTAATTGATTTTTCTTGGGTTTCATGTTGTTAAACACGACCTCGACAAAACTCGGCAGCTCTTAGTATTTTTACAGCACTACAACAACATCATTTCCAATTTTCCATCATACCACATACGTCAAACTTTTATCGCAAGTGCACTTAGTTTTCTGATAGGAGCTCACTTCTATCGAGAGGAAACTTTCAAGTAACCTCAGTGAAGTGTACAGTTTTGCAACGATATATAATATATCTCCCGTTTGATAAATTGATTTCACATTGTCTTTTGCACACCTTTTCAAAAGTCACTTGAACTATACAACAAAAGGACACACATACACACACACCTGCACATACATAATACATACAAAAAGAAATTGGAAAATTACAAACTATGATGCATTTTATTATTACGAGTATACAACCATTCAAACCATCCATACTTAAATGAAATTTGAGGAGTCCTCCTTGTGGTGAGTTTCCAATAAAGCATTAAAATCTGTTCCCTACTCGGGGTTGCCATTGAGAGAAGGAGGAGCATTCAAAACTCTCACAAATTCACATGAAGGAAGAAGAAACGGAACAACAACATCACAGTCATTGAACCTTGATGAACGAACAAATCGTCTAAGTATTCTTACCGTAGGAAAACGGAAATCAAACAACAGATATTGTGTGTGGTTGAAGGTGTTGGCGGCTTTGATTCGTAGGGATAGACTCACAACAGAAAAAACTGCTCTCGCCTTCGCACATCCAAAGTTTTATGCTCCACTTGCAAAGTCTCTCCATTCAACAGTAACAAGTGACACACTTAGCTTTGAAGGCTGTGCAACGTATTTACCCACATCAATGCACCGAGAGTGTAACGAACATTTGTGCACGCTCGGTCTGTCTTTTTTTTTTTTTTTTTTTTGTGAACGTTTACAGAACGATAACTTATGACATGTATCTATCAAATACAATTATGTCTGAATTGCTATGTTGCATATTGAAACTTTGAGTTAGGATCACATTTGATGGACATGTGTTGAGTGACAAGATGTGTATTTGGACAAGGATGATGTTCACATTGCAAAAATGTAAATAATTGTTGGATACTGTATGGAAGGACTAGTGGTTTTTACTTAGGTTCATTTTTGCCAGGTTAGGGGAGAACGGGAAAACCGACCAAATAGAATTTATTTTAATCTAATACAATTCGCAGTGATAAAATTGAACTAACTTACATAGGCGTTCACCCAATGTCCTGTTGCATTGGTGCAAAAAGGAGTGCCAAAAGGTGTGTGACAGCCCGCTAGGCTCTTACCAACAAGAGCTCTGGGCTAATGCACAATACTGCATTTAGTATAATTGAATAAAATATATGAATCCGGAAGTATTTGATTTAAACTATATAATTTGTATGGGAGATATCAGAAGAGGTATAGCTATTCTATTGATTTTTTCACATTAAGGATTACAATTAAATGCTATTAGCAAAAATCAAAGTTACTACAGCCCACGCAAAATTTGTCAATACATATGCAAAGTACCCTTACGGACATCGTTTTACAGTTCATTTTCATTCTTGGAACTAAATTTATCAAATTTTTAACATGTGGTAAATTTTGGCGAATTGCGATTCCTTGAAAGATGTCAACCTAAGAATGTCTGACTTAAATCAGTCATTTATATGGAAGGTATCGATAGGAGCGTGATTATTTTGCCATATTTTGCCAGGTACTTGAAAGCACTACAAAAAACAGAAATTGTGACTTCTACAGAGGCAAGAATTACAGGAAAAAAAGCATAGAAAACCGGTCAATTTGCATGGAAAGTAGCAGAAAGGAGGTACGATATGTTGTCCATTTCTATTTTCAGACACCACCTTCGCAAGGCCTGAATGAATGCCAAACTTGACTAAAATTAGTGTAACTGTTTAAAAATTAGGAACTTAAGAATATACCGCTCAAATAGATAATTGCCATGGAAGGTATCAGAACGGGCATAGCTAAACGATCGATTTTCCCCCAATTCATCAAGATTAATTATAGGGTAAAATGATAAATAAAAACTCTGACCGCTGCAGTCTACTTGCTAGGAGTTATAAGGGAAAAATTGAACATCTGAAATTCGGCCACTTTGTATGGGAGGTACGACAAGGGGCCTGACAATACAATTCTTAGGCGCTATCTCAACAAATCCATAATGTTGATCAAATCGTCTCAATTTGATGTAACCTGATAGAAGATATGAACCTTAGAATATATGTTTTATACCGGAGATTTTGTACAATAGTAACCAGAAGGGCCATTGTAAACCGATCGATTTTTTTTCTGGCAAAATATTAAGCTGGACATCGTGAACGTAGCGCGATGGTAAGTACATGTGACCACCGTGCACATGATCACGGGTTTAATCCCGCATAAAGCTTTCTATACTCGACTTCGAGCAGTCGGGTAATCACGAAGTCTGAATAATGTTTCTCAAACTGTAACGTTCGCAGTCGTCGTTAAACTGGAGGTGCCGTTGAGTTAGTATAAATATGAATATGAGAAGCTATCCCATATCTCATTCATGAGATGCAATAGAATCTGTTTACAAAGTGTTTAAAAGTTTCATAAAGATGACGTATGTATTCCTTGGAGTGAAGACATAAAAAGGAGGAAGTTTTTGTGATTCTTAGGAACACTTCCAGTAGTCGGATAATCACAAAGTCGGATTAATGCTTCTCAAGCTGTAACGCTCGCAGTCGTCGTTAAACTGGAGGCGCCGTTGAGTTAGTATAAAAATAGAATGTGTGTAAGCTCACTGAATGTGAGAAGCTCTCCCATATCTCATTTATGAGGTGCAGGAAAATCTGTTTTTACAAAGTTTTAAAATGTTTCATAAAGATAACATGTGTATTCCTTGGAGTGAAGACGTAAAAAGGAGGAAGTTTTTATGATTGTTAGGAAGTCTAAGTCTAATGTCAATGTAAAAATGTAACCAGTTGGAAATAAACTTTAATATAAAGTAAAGTAATGTATGGTAACGCTCGTTACCCATACACTATAACTTTGGGTGCAAACACATTGAACTTCGAACATTGAACTTCGGCAGATGTAATATTTTGCTACTTTATCAAAAACGCCGTGTGTAAAATTTAGGTGAAATCGGTCAGTTCAAAGATATAGGTGGGATTAAACTTTCCTGTGGGATTATCTTCAAAATCCGCATTTTTCTAATGATTTCCATGAAAAATTGGGAATGTATTTGAAATGGTAAAAAGTCTAAGGAAATCCAATTACTGTGGAGGTTTCAAATCAGGAATTGTCTAAAACACCCAATTTTAAGCAAAATAATGAATTCGGTATCTGACTTTTTGAGTACCAAATATATCGGAGGGTAAAAAAATAGTGAACAATTTGACTTAAGTAGAAGTATGTATGCTTTCAATACGGTATAACATAGTATACTATTTAAGAGATTGCATGGTGGGAAGTAAGTCCAAATTCGGTATTCTCGATGGTAAATGGACAAGATGGCATTTTCTTGGTATTAAATAAAAAATACTGTAACAAATGTTATAACAAGATGATTTGGATCCTGTATAAATTAAATGTGACCGGGCTTTAGGAAAAAAAGGAGTAGAGATATGCTAATTTTGATCTTTTGGAGTCATTTAGCATTAGGACATAAAAAGAAGATAACTGTTCTTTTTATGTCCTAATGCTGCAATTCTTATAATTGCAATTAATTCAATAATGTTATCAGATAATATTTTTACAATAATCTCAAATACAGGGCTATCCATTTAGTGGTTTCAGAACCGCTGGTCTGGCAAGGCTGTCAGCTGTTAAGTACCTGTCATCTAAAGTGTTATTTATTTGGTAAAAAGTTTGCCATTTACGAATATGGATCGTCTAACAACCGAAGAACGCGTAAAAATAATTAAAACTTGCCACAAAAGTGGTGATTCAAACGTAGGCACTTTTCGTGCATTACGGGGTCGTCATAATCGACCCACTGTGCAAGAAATTGACAGGATTATAAAAAAGTGTATAAAGACTGGAAGCGGTACAGATGTGATCAGGCCTGTGCATTATCTTAATGTACCCACTGCCGAAGATATCGTTTCTGTTATTGAAAGTGTGGCGGATAATCCAATTTTTTTCCCTTTTGAGTGGTATGACCGCATGATAATCGGTTTTGTTTTTGGCTTAAAATTAAAAATTATGAACTGGGCGACATGTGGTTTCAACGAGACGGTGCCGGTAAATAATTAACTATTTTAAATATTTGATTTCTTTACTACAAATAATTTTTGCTTACAAAAAATTTATGTTTAAGAATTCTCACACATGCTGAGATTGCGTGAATTATTCACAGAAACCCAATGAAAAAATAATAAATGCCGGTTTTAAAATTAAAATTTTCAAAAATCACACTTGTTTTATTTCACTTTGTTTATTACTATTGAACAAACGTTAGCGTTTGTGCCAAGGGGGAACACTGACACTGATTTACAATTGTTTATGACTGCTATAGAAAACGTTTTACAAACTCTTGTGACGAATAGTTAATGTACAGAATGTCTCTAAAGAAAGTGATCTGTAGTGTTGCTTATAGATACATAGGCCGCTGGTTCATATCCGGCTCGAAGGACCATGAACAAACGTTAGCATTTTTGCTAGGGGGAGAAGGGTCGATTGGTATTAGCGTTTGGAGAGAGTTTGTTGATAGCGGTTAACGTGGATTCCAATCGATCTTCAGCGAAGTTGTGGTTTTTATGATGTGGACTCTATCTTTGGTAAAGGCAAATTTCACCTGTTTTGCGGTAGCGGGTTAGTGCTAGAAATTGAGTATAGTCTTAGATACTTACAGTCTCTCGTACAACTAGAAATTGTATTAGGATTTAGCTAGGAGGAGAAAACCAGAGATTAAACCCCAAAGGATAAGAGATAATGGATAGATTTTTGAGGATAGCAGATTATACCTTATGAAATGAATGGTGAACAATGGAAGTTTTGTTCACTTTATAATAGGTAATTTTAATGTAGAATTCGAAATGAGGGTAAAAATGACCACTCGCTATGTTGTGATGCAAAGAAGTGCCGTTTTTGGCATACTAACTTAATCTGTCACTTTACAATTTATCTTTTTACAATTCATTAATCAATTCACAATAGGTAACAACTAAATTTTATAGCATAGTTAAACAGAATTAATTCACGATTGAACACGATCTGTACATTGATTGGCAATTCAAATTAAGTATATTTTTGAAGCACAAATTGAGTATTAACTAATTTAATTTCAAATTATTATAAGTATAAACGCTGTAAGTTTATACAATAATTATTGATATTTTTATTATTATTGAAAAAAATCTAATTAGTTTTTAATTGCATAATTTTCACCAAAAAATATTTTTTTTTTTTTTGTAATAAAAATTGTTTGCATATGTTTAAAAATGACATTTGGGAGTTACATTTTCTTAAAAATTTATTGAATTGAAAAAACGACACGAATCGAAAAATTGACTACGCATAATTTGTTTGTAATTTGACGAATATACCAGCACCCTTATGTACCAACCAATTTGTCACATGGATTAATACATTGCTTTCGTAGAATAAGAAGATCGTTCCTATATCTTACAAATATTTCTGCAATACATTAGGAATGTTATTTACATAATTTCTGTGACATTAAGCTTTCATAAATATTTCTACTATTAATACATAAATGTAGGTGTTATCCCTTGTTGATCCTCTTATTGGCTGGAAATCATTTAACCTTCGAGCAAATGTAAAGTGAAAAATCTAAAAGAATAATCATTAATATGTATCTGATAATGATTTCAAAGAATTTGCTACTACACTCTAACTGATGAAAGAATTCACTTTATGATTTTCTTAGCATTTTTACCTTTATAAATAATATGCAATATGGAAAACAAAAGTTTCAATACATTCCCTTCCCCCCCTTTTTAATAAGAATTTTGCCTCTATTTTCACAAGTTGTCGTCCTGAATCAAAATCTATGCAAATTTTCTTATGAACATGTTGTGACAATAAGTCACAAGTTAAAATAACAAGTCTGTGACAAAAGTTCATAGGAAAATGGCTTAAGAAAAATCGTAAAATTTTTCAACGAAATGCAAATTGAGATGTGTCAGCATTCATATTTACATATGTGTTATTTTAGTGTGGCCTCTAATCATAAGAATATTTTTGTATCTCGAATAAATACAATTTTAGTATCATAGGATTGGATAAGCATATTGCAGTGAACTGTTTCAGGGAAAATAATCAATAAATTTCATATACGTATATAAGGGCGATGTTAAAACTAGCACAGAAGTAGTATTATTTTTCAGTATGATCTCCTTTTACCTCGATACACTTTTTCCAACGATATCCAATTGTTTCTATACCCTGTTTTAAAGTAAGAACTGTCAAACTCCTGAAAATAGCCATCAAATGCATACTCCACCTCTTCGTTGTTAGCAAATCTTTTATCACAGAGCCATTTTTTTAACTTTGGAAGTAGAAAATAGCCCGATGGAGCTAAATCTAACTAATAAGTTGCATGATGAAGCAATTCGAACTTTAATTTATTAATTTTGGTCATCGCAATAGCCGATGTGTGATCTACAGCATAGTCTTGATGAAACAACACTTCCTTTTTCGCCAAATGCGACCTTTTTTCTATAACTTTATCACCTACAGGCAGCAATAAATTAACAATCAGGTATGTGATATAAAACGTTTTCGATTTAAAATCGATGCAAAAACGATGAAAGTTGTGATGCACATCTTTTTATCGATTTCATTTCGGTTTGAGCTGAAATCGATATCGATTTCATTTTCCATTTCGTTCTATGGAAAATATGGATAAGAAAGGTGTGATAGAAAACGAATTAGCGTTTTCATTTACGGTTTTAAATCGAGTAGTCTTTGTGTGGCGATTTTGCAAAGTCGCATTTCTTTATTCGGAAGAAAAATAATAAATTGCGAACAATTTAAAACTAGAGTGAAGAAAATTTGAACCACAATCTTCATTTTCATACATGGAACAATAAAAGTCTTTTTGGATGCTTAAATTCCACACAAACGAATCATGACTTGAACCTGGTCGCGTTGCATCCACAGCCAAAATATTCATTTTATAGTCGCAAATCTAAAAAAAAATTGAATTAATACAAAATTTACACATATATAACTCATCTAAATTAACTCACAATCATGGCATTTATGCTGTAATATCCTTTTCTGTTACAAAACAAATGTTCCTATGTGTCTACGCAGCCAACAACACCTGGAATTCTGTATTTATCAAAAAAATGTTTTTTGGACTTTAACACTTCTTGTGGCTCAGCCGAAAGTTTTATCCAGTATTGGCACAACACCTGCTCCAGGGGAACAACCATGCGTCCAAATATTTTAGAAAATGTGGTGCGGTGCATAGCTATGGCAACATCATTCCCCACAGAGCGTTGAAAGCAGCCTTCAGCGAAAAATCTGAGCGTTGCTGCCAACTGGATTGCTAATGGAATGGACGAGGGTGTAACACTTGTCCCAAGTTTATCCATTATCCAAATAAAGGCTTCTTTATTTAAGCGAAAGCATTCTACAAAACTATAAACAATTATGTATTACTGAAACCTTGGGATAACACATTTGGTTTACTTTTTCCCCGCAAATCTAGTGGGTTGGAAGCATCGCGTAACTTTTTCCTTTTAATATTTTCTTCTTTATTTGATGCATCACTTAAAATTGCGGACACTGCGACAATAAATGCCATGTTATAAAATTATTTTTCAGCTTACACTTGTTAATTTGATTCTTGTTATGCAAACACTTGTATTTTAAAACGTAAACAAATGCTCTGAGTTGTATTTTGCAAAAGAATATGGTGGAAATGAAACACAACTGGAAAATGAAATCGATACGATTTCTGGCACAGCTAAAATCGATCTGTTCGTTTTGGTACTTCGTTTTCATTTGAAAACGAATCGATTTGCATCACATACCCCAATATATTCGCCTTTGATAGTTTTTTCCCTCTTTTGAAGGTAATCGACAAAAACAATCCCATGCGCATCCTAAAATACAGACGCCTTAACCTTGCCTGCAGATAGAATCGTCTTCGCCTTCTTTGGATACGATTCTCTCTTGCCAGTCCACTGCTTTGACTGTTCCTTTGTCTCAGGTGCGAAGGAAGTAGTGGACCCACATCTCATCTATGGTTATAAATAGACGCAAATATTCGGCGTTATTGAGGTAAAACGTCAACAAACCCTCTACTCAAATATCTTCAACACGGAGTTTTTGCTCTATTGAAAGCAAGAGCTGCACTCATATTGCGCACAGTTTTCTCATCTTCAAATCTTCGGTCAATATACGATGTATAGCACTTTTTGAAATGCCTATCATTTCAACTAGCTTACCTATCTTCAGCCGAAGATCATCCAATCCCATTTTGTGGATTTGCCTAGCCGTATCTGGCGTGGACACCTTAATTGGTCGATCACTACAGTATTCGTCTTGCCAGCTCGTACGGCCTCGTTTAAACACTGCTACCCAATATTTTACAGTGGTAAACGAAGAAGCAGACTCTCCCAGATTAGAATCTAGCTCGGTTTTAATATTAGTTGGACTGAGATCTTTAAAATGGAAATATTGAATTACATTTTTTCCGTGTTTGCAAATTCACTGAGATCGTTTACTGGCTGGATGGATGGCTTAAATAAACATACTAAACAACGTGGCGCCTTGAAATTTAAAATATGTGTTTTATAAGGTTGCCACTTTTCATCGAAATAATTTGTTTCAAACTATTGACACAATCTATGTGTCAGGTTGGTTAGTTTTGTGACCGCCCTCGTATAGAAATAAATTCCCTTGCATTCCTAGAATGGTATGTAAGACAGCTTATCACATTAAGTGATCTTAGACGCATTTAATTTTTTAATTTACTTGCCTTTTGCATACTATTCCGAACGTCACAGTTTGAAAAGAATTTACTTGACTTGTCGATTACTCAACTACTCGGGTCATAGAAAGATGGATGACTGTGTTGAGGGTTGAAACCACGATCATCGCGTCACAGTCGGTCATTAATATATATGAGCCCTTGATTTTGAAAGTGGTACAAGTCACATTTTCCTTATTTCGAGATATTTTGAGTTTGCATTTTAAAGGATTAAAAAATATTTTTATGTTATGGAGTATGATTTTTCGACAGTAAACTAGGATCAACAAACAAGTATTAATTATCATTGTGAAATTTATAACCATTTTTAAAAGGAAATGTTGTTTTGAAAGGTTGAAATGACTTATACCACTTTCAAAATTAACTGCATGACTTTATAAATGACTTTTACCATCAAGAAAACATTTTTATTAATTATTAACATTTTATTCAAATTCATTTCATTGTAACCAAGTAAATTGTTTATTAGTATTTAGGAAAATAAAGTGTTTGTGAAAAATTGGTGAGATATAGGATAGTAAATCCATCATATCTTTACGTTTTTCTTCTGTTATTGGTCTAATGCTTGTGTATAATGAAAGCAAATCAACATTTTCGAATATTCTAGGTCTTCCTCTTTTAGGTGAGAGGTCTAATACTTTGAATTCGGAGTTGTCATCCAAGGAAGTTTTACAAAACATCTTATATAGAGCATTTTTTAGGAATCTGATCCATTGTATTTTTAGTCAAGATACAGCTTCTCCGCTGGTGTTTTTCTTTCTCTAATTCGTTGAATCTTTTAGTTGTTTTGTAGAAATGAAATCTTTCTGAACCATTTGTACTACCAAAAATGGGTTTCTCTTTTTACATAATTCTATTAAATTATAATAATGCTCAGGGATGTATAAAAAATTCGATTTTTTAATTTTAGTTTGTATCAAACTAAAATCGCGTTCATTTGGCAATAAAGAATGGCCGGAAACCATAAATTTATGATCAACTGTTTCCACATTATTATCAGATGAATGAACAATTTTTAACCATACCGTGAGCTATGACATGCTTTTGAGTGATAATGTCCCGAATGTGTTTTAAGATGCAGGACGCAACTTCTTGTGATCCCCTTGATGCGATTATTTCATCCCATGCATACATTTTAGCATTTTCATTGTGGAAATTATGAAACCCTAAATTGTATACATACATACATGCTGCGTTTATAATAAGCTACCGAAACATAAAATTTTGGATAAGGAAGTGCTTTCTGTAGATCAAATGAGAATCCGTAATTTCCACTCGGGTTATCTTTTGCTTTTTGTATGCCATCTGTTAAACTTTTTCTAGCTTGTTCGGCACTGTTGAGATGTGAATCATGAATTTCCATTAAATGCAACTTATCGCCTTCATTACTGGATGCTTCTATTTTTTGTCTTAGTGAATAACTTTTTTGACACGTGTCTTTACGAGGTGTATGAAAATTTAAGTTGAACTCCGTATTGAATATTTTCCTGTAAGTCCACTCCTTCACACCATGTACTATTTTCATCACATTTTTTACATACAGCTCATACATTTTTCAAATATCTAAGTCAGCACTTAGATACTTTCGACCTGAAGTGTGATGTGATCTCCTATAATGGCTCTCACATGCTGGAAAACTCAGAATATGTTCTCGTACCATTTAGTTTTTTCTTCATCTGTCTTTCTAGATGAGCCATTTTGCCACGATCATCAGTTCCAGGCGTATTAGCATTTAAGACACGGCTTAATCTTCCGCTAGATATTTTGAAAGTATCCAAAAAGAAAGTTTTGCTAACAGAAACTTCTTAATTCCGTACATATAGATAAAAATTTAAACTACATTTTCTCATATATCCTTCGTAATTTCTGGGTCATCTTTGTTTTATTGATTGTTTTCGAATCAAACCATTTTTAAAATTGTTGACTTATACTACTATCAAAATCAAGGGCTCATATATACCTATATATTCGAAAATAATAGGTGATTCTGGAGACCAACGTTGCTAATTAAGCTTTTTTGTCGCTAAATTTAGCTTTTTTAACCTTTTTAACGGTCAAAAATTGAATTTAGCTCTAAGCTTTTTCCACCTTTTTTTCGCAAATTCATTTTTTTTTTTTTTGATGTTTTATCTTCGTTCGGCTAAGTATGTTCTTGCAACTTATTTCATACTTATTCGTAGTCTATGTTACGCTACTCTATTTTTCCGGATCATTATTTTACATCCAAGTTCCATCTCCCAAAACGTGAAGGTCTCTTTCGGAAAATTGTGTGTTTTTGATATCAATCGAGATTCGACTCATTCCAAAAATAATTGATCCTATTAAAACTCCAACACTGCCACCAATGTCTGTAGTTGTTAATCGGTGGTTTTTGAATACTAAATATTGGATTTATTGGACGTGAGTCTCATCGGTATTGGTTTTTGGCACTAATCGAAATTCGAGTCATCTGAGACCCAGATCCTAAAACAACTGATCCAATTAAAATTCCAACATCACCAGCAATGTTAATCGGTGGTCTTTGAGCACAAAATCTATGAGTTATTGGACGTGAGTTTCATCGGTTATTGGTTTTTGGCACTAATTGAAATTTGACGTATCTGAGACCCAGCAATAACTGATCCAGTTAAAAATCTTCTTAGATTTAGTGGACGTGATTCACATTGGCGCTGGTTGATGGTTGTCCGGACGCTCGTTGTCTTCAATTCGTTCTTGGTCATCTTTGAGCTGTTAATGTCACTTGTCAGCAAATCTGTTCTGGGTCTTCTCCGCCACTTTAAACGTGTTGGAGAATAGATAAAAAAAAGTTTTCCACCTAAAATTTAATAAGATTACTGATCTGAAATATTCTTTCGCTGGTGAATTTGAAAAAAGCTATTTACGCCACTTTTGTGTGAGGGCTATGTTAACAAATTTAGGAATTTCCATTATTTTTGGCATATGTGGTCGATCAGCAGGAGACGCCCATATTTGTAAGCGGGTCATAACTGAATTTAACCCGGTACCACTCCACTCTGTTCAACTAATAGTAATAATTTCAAGATGATGATGGCTGTCTACCAAAGCCTAGAATACAGAATATATGCATTTCATTTTTGCCATTTTTGTTTCAGTATCTGAGTATTTCACAGTCAAAAATAACTTCCTCCAATGTTTAAGATTAAGTGGCACCCTAATTTCAATAACTTTATATCAATGCCTTTGCTAAGATATTGGTGAATATTATGTGTTATATTCTTATATTTCTCTGCAAACATTTATAAACGTGTACAAGAATTGTGGCAGATGTCATATGCAGGCTGGCATTACAATATGAAGTTTTACATTGAACTTTATTAATACATTAAAAATTACTACCATAATATGGAAATGACAGCAATAATAATATATAATATAATAGATAAATTTGTTATTTAATCAAAACCTAGCAGTGATTCGGAAGGCAACAGAAAATGTATTCTTATGAGGGTACACGTCAAACTCTATAATGATTAATTCATTAATAACATTACACCAAGATATACCGCGTTCGCTTGGATGAGGCATTGCCATCACAGAAAATAATACAGAGGTTTACGAAAGCAATTCAACGAAGCTTGGACTTTCTCTTTATATGGATGCTATGTCAAAACATGGGACAGGATTCAACCTTTTTCCCAGACATAATATTTGTATTAAGTGTAACTAACACTTGATGATAACTGCGAATTGTGGAAGCTGTATGAGAGCTACACATATGGTCAAAAAAATAAGTACACCTGCTTATTTTTGCTTTATGTTTAATTTTAGTTACTATAACGAAAAGTAAACATGGCAATTCTTTGTTATTTAAATAACTGTAACATGGTAATGCCTTCAAAAGTAAAAACAAGACTGGAGCTTTCCCATTGTTTTCATTGTGAGTTAGTTTTGTTCAGGTGTGATTTCAGTACTTGATCAAAATAATAAATACATTGTTCAATTCTTTAATGTCGTAGCAGTCTGCCGTAGTCTGTTTGGAAAGGCTAGTTATTTTACTGTTGTTTATCTTTATTTTGGGGCGAAAAAGTCATTGTTCTCCGGAGAAGAGAAAAATTGTTTCGAGAATAAGAGAAAGTGGCCAAAGTCTTCGTTCTTTAGCAGAAACTATAAATCGGTTGCTACTTTTTGTACAAAATGCTTCAAAGCCTAAAAAGCCCGTCGAAACTCGCGGAAGATTCAAAAAAAAAAAAAACTTCAAAAACAATGGATATCCGTACTGTAACACTTGCGAATAAGGACCCGTTTGTGTCTTCAACAGCGATTTCAGCAGAAATTGGATATAATTTCATCGCGAACGGTTCGTCGTAGACTACAAGAAGCACATTTACTAGAACGGATAGCCAGAAGAGTTCCTTGGCTTAGGCAAAAAAAATGTAAAGGCCAGATTGGGGTTTGCAAGAAGTCATTCCAATTGGTCCGGAGGAGACGATGAAAAAAAAAAAAAAATGCCGAAACATATTGTGCTCGGAATCTTTGACGCCCTAAGGGTGAGGAATTCCATGTTCGCTTTACAAAGAAGACGGTCAAGCACGGAGGCGGCAACATTATGGTCTGGGGTTGTTTCCCATGGTATGGTGTCGGTCCGATACATCGAAATACCGATGGAAAATACGATATTGAACTATACTGTAGAAAGTATGTTGTTTCTCGTGGTATGGTGTCGATCCGAATTACCGACACTATGACCAAATTCTACTGCAAAGATATCTTGGAAAATACGATGTTGAACTATGCTGTGGGAAGTATGCCTTTTAGATAGACATTCCAGCAGGACAACGATCCGAAGCATACTTCTAAGTTGGTAAAGGATTGGTTCAAAAATAATAATGTTGCACTTCTTGACTGGCCAAGTCAATCTCCGGACTTAAATCCAATCGAAAATGTTTAGGGAAAGTTGAAACAACGAATTGGAAAAGAGGTTCTTAAAAATAAGGATTAGTTATGGCATTTTGTTCAAAAATCTTGGTATGAAATACCAGTAGAAACCTGCAGGAAGCTTATTGCCAGCATGCCAAATAGAGTCAACAAAATAATTGAAAATAAAGGTGGATATACGGGATTTAAAATCAACCAATTTAGCAGAAAACAATTGATTTTTTAGCTTATTTTAAGTAAATGTACCTATTATTTTGTCCAATTTTTTTTTTTTTTTTTGATTAATTTCTTACTTCTTGGAAAGCACAGAATTTAATTTTTGTTATTGTTTTAGTATTTATTTTATTTCTAATGTTATAACAAATGAAAATGAAATACTCAAATGAAATGAAATACTCATATAGGGTGTACTTATTATTTTTGGATGCGATGCGGTTCATTTTTAATACATTTTTCATTTTTAAGCAGTTTCCTGATGACATCGGTTAACAGACCGACAGGCTATATGTAGCCTAACTGAATATTGCAAAGTCAGCATAAAGTCAGCTAAAATTAATGGAAATATAGAGTAGGGTATATACAAATGTGTGCGATTAATAAGTATGAGAAAACCTTAAATGAACATCTCTAAAGAATGTGCCGACAATACTATAAAGCTATTAGTTTTGACAGTCTATGAATTCTACACTTATTTATACCCTATTCCACTTTGCGTTTGGTGATCGCAAACAAATTTAGCGGTTATCCATTTTTCGGTTTCAAAAGTAAAATTTAACAAAACACACATAAAGCCTTGATTTTGATGAAATCTTTGTTTCATTATAATGCATTATGAAATACAGTGTCGTTATAATGCCCGCCTCTGGATTGGTTGCAGTTGTGGATCCTTTTCAGGTAGTTTTTCACCACTTTTTCGCACTTTTCGGGCGGCACGTTTGGGGATTATTCGCGTGAACACGGTCTTTGACGTAGCCCCACACAAAAGAGTCCAATGGCATCAAATCGCATGATCTTGGTGGGCAACTGACGTCGACAATACATGAAGTTACGCTTTCTGGAAACTTCTCATGCAATAAAGCCAAAATCGGCCCTTCTGAATCGCGTTTAAAGCACCACATTTGTAGTAAGTTTTAACGGATTTTGCGCGTTCTTTTGTTGATCCATATTCGTAAATGGCAAACCTTTTGCCAAATAAATAACACTTTAGATGACAAGTAATGAACAGTCTTGCTGGATCGGCGATTTTAAACCGCCAAATGTTTAATACTGTAATTTTGAACTATATATTTTACCTATCTGTCAAATAAAGTATATGAATATGAAGGCATTAAAAACATGAATATGTTGGCCACAAATTATTATTATTATAATTATTTTGTTTTTGATACATCTGCTCTACGTGTTCGACAAATTTAAAATATGCCGACATACACACAATTTTCAATAGCCAAATTACAATGTTTTTCACAGTGCCACGGACACCAGTTAGATATTATTTACTCGGTTTAACAGGGAAAAAATAAAGATTTATTAGTAAGAAACGGAAACACAGTTTGAGAAGTAAACAACCCATGGCTTGTTGCCTATATTTTAAATTTGTCTTCCCTACAAGTGTCAAAGCCACCTTGCAGCCTTTATGCATTGAAAAAATATAGCAACATTTTCCTTTCTACCACACTGTGTTTTATGTATTGGCAGTAGATAGGGAAGTTCCTCTCCCGTTTCATATAATTAATCCGACATATTCATATAATTAAATGCAAAAACGTTGTCTTCTATTGAAAAACTACATAATTTTAACGTGATATAATTATGAAGGTGAGAAGATATACATAATTTGATATGGCATAAATTTGAAACCCGCAAGGAAGCGTCCAAAATATCTAGTATTTTTTGCCCAAATGTGATGATGATTTGTTAATTCGATTGGGCCATGTCCGCCTGTTTGACTGGCTGGTAGGAAGAATAACTACTGTAAAGTTTTATGAAACTTTTTAAAGCTTGCCCAGTCATAAGTTATAGCCGGATATATTAAATGGGCTATATCAATTTGTCACTTCTGGTACCTCCTATATAAATTTCCGGTATTGAATTTTGTCACTATATGTTCTTTTTCATAGGCGGTTAATCATGTTCGCTCTGTTACCGCCCACACAAATGACAAATTTAACCCATGTTCTACTAGGTTCATATCTTATATCCAGTTACAGCATATTCAGTGAAATTTAAACGGGTTAACGTTTTGCTAAAGTTGTGGTGCAAACGAAATGTAGCTCATAGTCACGCCGCTTTTGGTATCTCCCATAAAAATTTGTCGATTTTTGGTAATCGTTGTTTTTTGTATTCCTAATTCGTAGGAAACATAAATTTCTATTCATTACGTTAGTTTAAAGCTTGAGAAAAATCGGACAAATAATCATTCTTCGTTTGGCATCTTCCACACAAATAATCGATTTAAACTCTTTATATTCGTAACTCTGACCGATTGTGCCGCCATCGTATACTTCACTATCGTTCACATGATCGCTGGTTCAACC
>JAHXMU010000054.1:0-13869 GCA_019455685.1 Philornis downsi | reverse complement strand
TCTCTATCTCTATCTCTATCTCTATCTCTATCTCTATCTCTATCTCTGTCTCTATCTCTATCTCTATCTCTATCTCTATTTCTATCTCTATCTCTATCTCTGTCTCTATCTTTTGTACGGCTTTAAATGATTCTGATCTTATCCTCAACTTTAGTGTAATTATTGTCAGGTATCAGCGCAAAAGTTAAGCCTTTACCCCCAAAAATTATTTTCCATAACGATAGTCAGATACTTGCTTATTCAATTGCCTCATTATAAACCTCCATCATGCTGTGTTGTGTCCAGAGTTATAGACGCGTAATATTTTTTTTCGACACCTTCTCTTAGAGTCCCATATCGAATTAACGCTTCTATGGAACTTTTGACGATTATCGTTAGCATGATTGCAAATTCAGCCCCGCATACAGCCACCTACTATTATTTGAGCTGTGGTCACTTCAAGCATCTTAAACTGTGATGTTCGGAATCGTTGCTAAACTGTAGGTCCGTTGAGTGAGTTTTAGAACAGAGGTCCTTCAATTTCTCATTCATGAGATCCAACATCTCCGATGATACTCCGTACTTATATTTATTTCGGTCATCCTTTGATCTTGATTGATCGGATGAATTTGAGTAGTTGAGAACTATGTCCTTAATAGTAGACTAGAAGACTGGTATTAAATATATTATTAATTTACTTTTAATTTTTTTTAATGGATGTGTCTACATTTGTTCATTAAAATACTATACAAGATGTATAGTTCATATCTTCTAACATTACGATATAGGGAGTTTGAACCTTAAGTAATGATCGGAGAATTTGGCATAATTTGCAGATATAGATTTGTCTTTCGGTTCTATAGGTACATGCTAAACAATTTATAACGATATTTTCGTGGAATATTTTAAACCCTGCTGATAATGTTGACATTGCATTTGGAATATTTGTAGACTATTTGAAAACTCAGATTATATATTTTTTTTTTATTAAAAACGAACTAGAGGGACGTTGAAAAATTAGAGATAAACAAGTGAGATATTCTACAAAAACTCTATAATATATATATATATATATATATAATATATTATGCAACTTCACTAAACAAATCCAACTACAGATATTTTTGACTTATTTTACACAATATTCAATTGCCAACATAAATATCATCAGTGCATTCTTAAACTGTTTAACATAAAAATGAATCTACCCCGTTTGTAATTTTCGGGTGGTGAAATCAACCATCCCAAAAAAAAAGTGTTGTACAGGATCAAGATATAAATTGGATAGAATTAGATACGAATATGAATATCATAAAATTTGTAATGAAACTGTTCGTCATTTTGAGGTTTAGATAAAAAAAAACTAACTTTTCTATTGGAAAATGAACTATTGTATCCTTATTTTGTGGTATGAAACCATCAATTAGTTTTGCAGTATTTTGATTTCAAATATCATGCTAGTGCATATGATGAAAGACAAAAATTATACAAAATTATATGTGTATTTTATAACCTTTTCTTAGTAATACTGCGCCTGTGATCAGGAAGCATTTTCTTTTACATCACTGTAAACAATAGAGCAAAAATGAGCACATCCCCACCTGCATCCATTGTAGACAGTATAAAAATACAGAAAATAAAATTAGGTCCCCTTGCAACGTTCTGCATATAAATTCCATTAAAGTTAATTGAAAATTACTCTTTCTAATTTACTCGCTCATGTGTTTAATATAACCTAACAGGATGTGCAGGTATTGTACGTATTAACCCACAGTACTGCGATATGGATACATATCACACGTGCTCATATTTTCACAATGAAATCAACACTACACACAACTTGCCGTTAATCTGTTTGTAACATGTATTTAGTATTTCCCTCTAGTTGTATACAAAGCGATTAAACAAACGCAAAACCTTTACTAGAAGGTGGACATCATGATGGTAACCCAGCAATTGCTGTGCACCAAACGATACAACATCAGTGGTTCTGGCAAAACATAATTTCAGGTTTAGCAACAAAATGAGAAAAAGTAGAGTATAAAAATAATATGCGAAAAATTTGTAGAATACCAACGTAGCCGGATAAAAAGCAACACGTGCCAGTGTGCCGACATATACGCACTAACGCAAACCCACGTACATATTCGCATCCTGACCAGGATATAAAAAAGAGAGCAAGTTAGCATCTTCGTGCATTCATCCATTTACTCATTTATCCATTCATTATGTGCAACGTCCATTGTGCGAATGTGTATTGTTAAAACGTATGAACTTCTTTTACATATTACCTTGACTATAATAGAGGGTGGTATGATGATATAAATCGGGTTTGAGATAAATTGCGTAAACCAACTAACTGGACGTTAGTAGCAAAGGCGAAGTATTTTTATATAGTATCTATTAAATGTTAAAGTTCCTTAGGGCATCAGTGAAAATTAATTTTCAGAAGTTTAAAATCTAACATTTTACCACCTTGTTCAAAACTACTTTGTGTAAAATTTAGGGAAACTCTTTGATATGGCTCAGTTAGATCATTGGATGGATGGATTTGGCATCGAGAAGTGTGATTGGTCTGTAAGAGAACAGATCACCTAGACACTTATTCATCTTCAGTACAAGTTGGTTAAATATTTCCATAAATAATTCAGTTGAGGCTGTCATCATCAACTTCGCGGTATTATTTTGAATACAGTTCATTCTGGAAGCGTTGTGTCGTCTCCAACATCTCAGAAGATACTCCGTACTCATATTTCGTCACTCTTTAAAGTTGACAACCACTTAGTTGACATAAGTTGAGTTGAATTTAAATACTGTCAATTCCGAATCACTTCACATGATGTGTGAATAGTTGTGATTATTCGAAAGGATATATGTAAGGTCAGGAGCCATCGAAAACTTTAACCGTCACATCACGGCTCTGACGATAAAAAATCACAAAATTTTTAGAAATTTTTCAATTTGTAACTCTATTAGATGTGGAACTAAGTTCTCCCAATTTTTTTTTATATAAAAATTCAAATTTATTATGAAAACATGCTTACAAATGATTCACTGAAAGTATTGCCCATCACTACCGACCGTGCTATCAACCGTGTGCCATCGAACGGAACAAGTGATAGTCGGACAGCGCAATATCTGAAAAATATGGCGGATGGGGTAAGACGTCTCATTTTAGTGTTTCCAGGTAGGTTTTAACGGGCTTGCCACGTGAGGCTGAGTGTTGTCATGCTGAAGTATAACTCTTTCGCGCCTCCCCGCGTATTGCGGGTGTTTCTTGCGCAGAGCTCGGCTCAATCGCATTAATTGAAGTCGATATCAATCTCCAGGGATGGTTTTGCTAGGTTTCAACAGCTCGTAACAAATAACACTGACCTGGTCCCACAAAATACGGAGCATAACCTTCGCAGCGTAAATATTCGGCCGAGGGCGACAACATAGAAGTATGTCCGGGCAGCCCCCATGGCTTTCTATTCTTTGTATTGCTGTATTGAATTTATTTTTCATCACCCTTTACAATGCTATGAAGAAACCCCTTCCTTTTTTATCGCTGAAGCAGTTGTTCATAGGCGAAAAGTCCCTTGGCTTCAACTCATAAGGAATCATTTCCAACGCATGCAATCGCTTGGAAATGGCTTGAGGGGGATAACTCCTAATACGGAAGCAAGCTCTATCTGCGTTTGATATGGATCCCAATCAAACAATGCTGCCAATTCCATGCCTTCGAAGAGTTTTCATCTTCCTTCAAGCGAACGGAACATCAAAATCCCCCTCTTTGAAGGGACGGAACCAATTTTGACACTTTGTTTCACTTTAAGCAGCATCTTCGTAAATGTTTTGAAGCTCTCGATGAGCTTCAGGCGCCGTTGGCTTCGATTGAAAGAAGAAAATCAAAACTTTCCGCATATGACGATTATTTGGCAAAAAATCATGCAAATTCACAAAAACCAAAAGAATATGACATAAAAAATCACTATTGTGTCCAGAAGATACGTTTACCATGTGGTTAAGCTTTGCTCATGACATGAAGGTTATGGCAGAATCGACTAGCACTTATAGCTGGCGCCATCTATTGGCAAAATGCGGGAATTTAGCTGCACATCTAATAGTAAACAAGAAGACTGGTAATAAATACAATTCGCCATTATTAATACTTTTAATATTATCTCCGATCAATTTGTCTACTTTGCATTCATTTGCATTTCTATATAAAAATCCATATTTTTTACACTGATTTCCAAGAAAGTGAAGATGTCGAGACCAAACTGGAGATCTCATTATTAAATGATAAAAATTTAGAAAAAATCCAATGACTATTTAGGTCTCTTTTTCCCAAAATATAAATGGACGGAAGCAAAGTTGCACAGCCGATCTTCTTATACATCCACTACCCTGGATTGCGGTTCACAATCAACGCCATAAATTACAATCATCGGATATATCGCCAGAGAAATGGCCCATCAGAAATGGGTTCTTCTCATACATAAAATATTAAATTTTAAGTGCTTATCCTGTAGGAATTCATGTTTTTGTTGTAGATATTTGATAAAACCACGTCCAAAGTTATGGCGGCCGATTGGAAATAAGCTACCATTATAAACAGCTTTTAATTAATGAAGAAAATGTAAAGTTGTTAAAAAAAAAACGACAAAAGAAATGCCCATTCTTCTACAGATGAACTGAATCCTTGGGCAAATTTCTTTTCCTACTGGAATGAATTCGCCCACTTGTGCCAACAGCTACCAATGGTGTAATTGCTTTATGCTGACCCTTTGCCATATAAGTAGAGAAATACCCATTACGTTGAAATTACATTATCGTATCCAAAAAGTGGGACTAACTTTAATTTTGTTATCAGAAAAAATTTTTTTATTTCGTCCGTATTTCTTCTATTGCCTTCAAAGTACCCCACCTCCATCGCCAAATGTTATACCAATTTTATTTTCCCAATCCTTGAAGCATATCCTGTCCTTCCTTCAATGCGATTCACGTTGAATCTCTTCAATCGACTCAGAACGATGTCCCCTGAGCTGCCTTTTGAGCTTAAAAATTAGCTGGAAGTCGGTACTAAATCAGATGAATCGTATATTAGTTGAATTTCTGTCAAAGAAACTACGAAGAGCCAGTGACGCGTAAAATAGCGAATTATCTTGGTAGAAAACAAAAAATTACGTGACCATAAATCCAGCTCAAATAGCTACACTCAGATGGCAGTTTGGCGAAAGAAACTTATAATGGATAATATCACAATAATTGAAGAAAACTATCAGTGTATAAACGATTTTGAGCGACTTTGGCTCTGCTTTTTTCGGTCTTGCATCGCCTTTAGCATGATATTGTTATTTTCGTATAACAAGCAAAGATCCTAGTTTCAACTCCCGTAATAACAAGTTTTATAAAGGGCTAATAGCCAGAAATCATCTCCTCATAGACTCACGACGCCCATACTTAAAGAGATCTTTTAAAAAACAAATTGTATTTGTTTTCTTTTTCTTTTAAATTCTAAAAAAAATTCCAATTTTCAAAAGATGGATTTAGTGCTACCTTTTATCTACTTGTCCGACTTTGCCCAGTTTAAAACTAAACCCATTCCCATTTAACCGCATGGGAAATGTGCAAACCTTTGAAAAAGTAAGTTTTCAATAAAGCTAAAATCGGGCAAGTATTGCGGTCTACAGGTAGGTGGGTATATCAAAAATGGTTTCTTCCCTCAGTTAACGTGATGGCTGTACCAATATTTCTAATGGAAATTCAAATCTTCCTAGTATTACTCATACCCATTCAAATATTCGGCTCTTGACGGCAACTATCACGAGAACAGTCCTAAAATTAGCCGATCTAACAAAGAACAAAAATGTTCTTTATTTCCCAACATTGTCTTTTTTTTAGCTCAATGCAATTTTTTCAGCGACATCCAATAGCTTCCATACCCTGTTTATAGCAATAACTGTCAAACTCCTTAAAATATTAGTCAACCGCAGACTTCACCTCTTCATTGTTGGCAAATCTCTTACCAGCGAGCCATTTTTTCATGTTTGGAAACAAAAAATATTCCGACGAAGCCAAAACTGGCAAATGAATGATAAGAGTGTGATGAAGCAATTGCAACTCTAATTCGTTAATTTTGGCCGTCGCAATAGTGAATGTTTGAACCGGAGCATTGTCTTGATCAAACAACACTTTCTTTTACGCCAAATGCGGCCTTTTTCCATAATTTCATTACCGAAACACTGCAATAAATTAGCAAAAATTCGCCTTTGATGGTTTCTCCTTTCTGAAAATGATCAATTAAAATAATCCCATGCGCATGACATAAAACAGACGCTATGACCTTGCCTGCAGATGAAACCGTCTGCTCTTTCCATTCCGTTCCACTGCTTTAACTGTTCCTTTGTCTCAATTGCGAAGTAGTTGACTCATGTCTCATCCATGGTGAAACATCGCCGAACATTCTACTGAAACATCTTCACGACGCCGTTTTTGCTCCATTGAAAGCAAGCGCGGCACCCATCTTTTACGTCTTCAAATCTTAGGTCAATATACGATGTATATCACTTTTGAAATGCCTATCATTTTAGCTAGCTCACGCACCTTCAGCCGACGAACATCCAATACCAATCGGTGGATTTTCTTAACCTCTGTCCGGCGTGGACACCTCAGTTGGTCGATCATTATGGTGTTCGTCTTGGTAGTTCGTTCAACCTAATTTAAACTCTGCTACGTCATATTTTACAGTCGTAAAAGAAGGATCAGACTCCCCCCCAGAGTAGAATCTAGTCTGGATTTAATATTCGCTGGACTGAGACCTTTCATACTGAAATATTGAATTACATAACGGTGACCAATTTTTTCCATGTTTACAAATTCACTGAAATCATTTGTCTTGATGTCTCAAATAAATATTCTAAACAAAGTGACGCCTTGAAACTTAAAACATATGTTTTATGAGGTTGACCACCAAAATATGTTTTTTTTTCAAACTACTGGCACCATGTAGACATCAGGTCAGCTAGTTTTGGGAACACCCTCGTAATTACCGCTATATAAACAGCTTTTGATTAATGAGTAACATTGTCCACCGTCCCAAATAGATAAATAGACCGAGATAAATAACTTTGTTTTGTCTTTTTCATTGTTTGAGAAGGTTGTATTAGCATGCCAGTTTTCAACAACGATGCCAGTATCATTAGTGTATGCAAGCATTACGTCGTTTCTGTTAAATATTGCGCCGGCCGTGTTCACGGTATCATTCCTCAGACAGGATTTTTGGCATTTGTCGATTAACCTGATCCAAAGTCAATTTATTAAAATGGAATTAAATCGGATAAAAGAAGAACACTTGGTTTCTCAAATTAAGTTTGTAAGCGTACCTATACTTGGATCGCCATTTTAAACACAGGTCATAACATTGTTAGGACTATGCATTCCTGACACTGCTGTCCTGATCTCGTATTGACTTATTGGTATGCAATCTGTGTCATAATAAAGTGATTTCACCTCTATTGTCTTCCGAAACCATCACTTTATAGAAGTTTTCCCCCTTATTTACAGAACAAACGATGCATTCAAGTCTAGGCTTCCATTCCTGTTCTTACAGGAAGGGGCGTTCTTATCATAACCGATTACGTTTTCGCTAGAGTTTACGAGCTTCACATCTTTTTCTGTAGCTCTCTGTATTCTTATCTTCTATCCCTTTTTTATCTACAAATATGTTATTGAACATGTTATGACCTAAAAGCATCAGCTGTTTCGAGTTCAGTGTTTTGGAAATCAATGGCAATGCCGAGCAAAAGTGTCTGATGAAATTTGTTCTTCGTGAACAGAACATATACAGGGTGGCGCAATATAACGTGCATATTTAAAAAATAGATTAAAAAATAAATGCAAAAGGTATGGTTAAAATAAATCTAAGGCATTGTAGAGTAATAAATGGAGTTTATTTTTTTAAAAATAACATCATCTAAATAGTGACCCTCTCTACGACGGCACTCCTCTAACCGCAAACGAAAATTATTGAAAACTTTCTTCAGTAATACTGTTGTAATGGCTGTCATTTCACCATGGATATCCTCCTTGAGCTAAACGATGTTTCTTGGATTATTACTGTAGACTTTGTGTTTGAGGTATCCCCACAAAAAAAAGTCAAGAGGCGTCAAGTCTGGACTACGTGGGGGCCATGGGATATCACCTCTTTTCGAAATCAGTCTGCCTGGGAACATCTGCTTCACCACCGCCATGGAGTCATTTGATGTGTGACAGGTAGCTCCATCTTGTTGCAACCAAGTTCTGGAATTCACTATTCTTGAACTTTCAATTTCTGGAGCCAAAAATCCGTCCAACATCTCAACATAGCGTTCCGTATTAACCGTGACGTTTTGGCCCCGCGCATTTCCGAAGAAAAAAAGACCAATTATTCCTCTGCCGGAGATTGCTGCCCATACTGTCACTTTAGGACTATGCAATGGTTTCTGGTGTTTGATTTTGGGATTTTCATTGTTCCAGTAACGACAATTTTGACGGTTTACGAACTCATTCATAAGAAAATGAGCCTTGTCAGAGAAAAGGATATTGTAAAAATTGGAAAATCGATTAAGCATTCCATTAGCAAATGCGAGCCTTGCTATGAAGTCAGACTCTTTCTTCAATTCTTGTGTTAATTGCAGCTAATGTGGATGCAGTTTAAGATCCAATGTTAAAATTCGTTGCAAACTTCGTCGCGATAATTGTAAGACAGACGATCTCTTGCGAGTCGACATTTATGGATTTCCTCGTACTGACTCCATAACTCTCTCAACATTCTCTTCGGTCCTAGATGTTCTTGGGTTTAAATGTTGAACCGGTTTAAATGTTGAACCGGTCTCTTCAAAACGCTTTACCCATATTTTAATTAAATTAGCACTCGGAGCTTCACTAATTCGCCGTAGTCCATATTCAGCACAATATAGTCGCCTAGTAGCAATATATGAACGAGAGTTCTCGTAAAATGCGCGCGCTTCCCGTCGAAGTGATTCATAGCGACTAAAATTCCATGAGCCCGCCAACCCAACGATGTAGGCGCCCCCCTCGTCCCCCCCGGACCGCCTTTTCTACCCCGCAAAAAAAGATGATGCAATATGCACGTTCTATTGCGCCACCCTGTATCTTGCTATAAGAAAAATCCAAAAAAATAAACATTTGTACCTGATTTCTCAAGGTGGACAGTAGATGAATCGAACACCCGATTGTACTTCGAATAAACTGAGAAACTGTCGGTTTTCCAACAGCCCCCTGCAAAACCATTTGAACTTAAGTGTTTTGAACCTACTATTTGCATACGACTTCGCATATCATATTTTGTATATGATTGTACTATTTTACATCACGTATCTATCTTAAGTTCCAATTACATTTTTTTTTTTCTGTTCGTTTCCCATTTTGCATGAACATTACGGGACCAAAGGCAGCATCCTGGAGTTGATGTATGCAGCCGTGTATGGATAAATTTTATTTTTTTTTCGTGTGTTTCGTAGTTTCACAGTGGAAAAATTCATGTATCCAACCCGTCATGAACCCTTAACAAAAAAAAACAAAAAAAAGAAAAAAAAGAACGAAACCCAACAGAACTGCACCCACATTGTCAGCGGGTGCTACAAAAAGCTGCTGTAGAAGGCGTGGTTGGGCATCGCTACTAGCGCTCTGTATTTATGTGGATAATGTTCATGTTACTGTTGTTCTTTTTTCGGTGAAAGGAAACGTGACCTCTAGTATTTCGCGCCAAAGTCACGTTCTTTCTGGGTAATTTACGTTTGCAAAACTGCTGTTGATTTTTCTCCTTTTAACTTGACGTTTTGTGTTGTAGCCGCATTTCTTGTTGTTGTTGCTGTTGTTTCGTATTTTCTGCAGGTTTTCTTTTTGTTTTTGTAAAATTTTGAACACATAACTTCCGATTCTTTACATTTCGCCGATAGCATTTTGTCGAATGAATAGTAAATAGAACTTTAAAATTTAAATTATCCTGTGCAAAATTGGATTGTGATACAACATTTTGATGCGTTAGTTTCATAAAATAGCTGGTCACCGACAGGCTACCGGATAATAAGCATATGGCTAAGAAAAAAATATGGCTAAAAAAATGAAGCTGTTGTTGTGCGTTGGCTGCAATGCATGGATAATAAATTACATTGCGAAAATTGGATCTAAAATCATATTCAACTACAACTGAAATTTCAATCAGGTGGACCGATTTACGCATAAATACTCGTACCTCCATCCACAGTCCATTTGCGTTAGTGCAAAGATGTGGGTGGTGCCAGAAGAGGCGTGGTAAATCATTACTTTTTTTGTGAAAAAATACTTTGAGTTAAAGAAAAACACAGAGCGACTGCTGATTTTTGTTAAATAGGCTAAATTGTGCATCTAAGAGGTGCTCAAAGAGAGTGTCATTCGCAATAATAAATACATGATGCGTGTCGGATTATGTTCTATTTAGTGGAATTAAATGAACTATACTGAATTGCAAAGAAAAAACTAATGGTGTCCATATGTAGGCCACAACTTAATTTGGGCCTTTGACTACGGGTTGCTCATCCCTAATTGCAATGAACTGCAACCCTGACCTACATATGCAAATGTACCGATTACCGATTACTAACTTCTAAACGCACAAGAAGCTTCTATTACATTATTTGTTTGCTTTGCGATCATTCTGATCGTGCCAATTAAAGAACGAAGTCATAATAAGAAATAGTGCGTTTCCCCTTCCCCCCCTCTATGCAAAGACGAACAAAGAGAGGTGAAGTTGTGCGGGTGGCTTTTAATTCGCATTCTTGTTACTGTTTTTCGTTTCGCGATCGCCAAACAAGATAGAAAAACAGATTATTGTTTCTACGGGGTGTTTACAACTTTTGCTTTACTGTTGCTATTGTCTCCGTTATTGTTGTTGTTGTTGTCCTTGCTTTGGTGCAAAGCGAATTTGTTTGAGGTCGCCTGGGGAATAAGTTTTGGTCCGGTGGTGTGGTAAGAAGACTTGCAAATCAACACTAATTTTCAATAAATGATCAACAATGTAGCGGGTTATCTTTGTAGTGGTTTCAAAGCCGCCTGTCTCGCAAGGCTTTCAACTGTTAAATACCTACTACTGATGTGAAGGTTTTACATGAGTCTCACTGTGAAAGCCTTACCCATGGTGTGCCACCACACAGGTGCTGTTTTCTAATCATTCGCTTTTCTTTCTTGGTTATGTGTTCTTTCTTTCTTCTAGCGACAGCAAGCGCCCCTTTGGGGTACTCTAACTAAACCCGAAGGCTTAGCCAAACTACCAGATATTGGAAGTAGGTCCCTTGGAATAGCTTCCTCAGGTCCCACTCCCTCACTCGGCCAAAGTACCTTTTTCGCCACTTGGTATGAAGTGAGCTACCTCCCGGGTAGGAGTTGAGGCAATCTAGGAATACCTCGAATAGACATGAACAGTGTTTTCTAAGCTAATACCTTCCTTCACCAACGCGACATGAAGCAACGCAAAAGCACTGAAAACACTTGTTCGGGCAATCCCAGCCAGCACTATGCTCCCACTAGGGGTCCAACACCATTGACCAGGAAGGAACAATGTTCCTTGGGCCCCTGGTCACCCGTGCTGCCAGAAGAGAAGAACCCTCTGGTCTGAGTTTCGCAGACAAGCTACTTCAGTTTTGCTTTATCATACCTCGCATGGAACTGGTAATCCATAATCTACGGCATAGATTTTCAATGTCTGAGGAGAGAATATCAACACAACAAAGCTCACCATGCTCCTATCATAGTTCATTAACCAGATCTCTCTGGCCGTACAACTATTAAAAACGGAAAAGATAAATCTTCTGATATCTCCCGACGGCTTCTCTATAACCGCACCTGTTGCCAGGATGTGTCTTGTTTAACTATGACTCTCCCCTTTACTTGGTTTTCAAAAAACGAGTTCCAAGATCAGTTTGATGTCATGTTATAGTTGAATCCCAAGACATAATCCACCTGTTCCTAGCGCGTCTGGCACAAGGCCACAATACTTTGTTTTTGTACGCAAGCATCATACCCTTTGCCTGCTTAATTACAGGATCAGGTAGAGAGGCCTGCGTTTTAGGGGTAAGCGGTACAAAGCATCCTAGGAAACACCCGCCTACCCACTGTTAAATACCTACAGTGATGTGAAAAATAATAAGGACACTAACGTCAAACTATAACACTTGATCAGAAAATAAGTAAAAAGAGAAATTGCTAAAAATAACTGTACTTATTTTCAGGTAATATATTTCAAAAACCAGTTCCATTATGTTTTTTAAAATTGTTGTTTTTATTTTAATTTTTTTTAATAAATTAAATTTAAAATACAAATTCACCCTGTGAAAGAAAATAAGAACACTTCGTGTTTCCATTGTGGCATATTCGCAGTGGCATAAGGAAGCATACAATTTTGTAGTATGTCAACATAATCTGTTGCTTTTATAATGCCCTGTATACGATACTGTGGCCCAACACCATAGTAGGAAAATGATCCCAAACAATGATATTACCACCGCCGTGCTTTATCGTCTTAAGAGTGTATTTTGGGTTGTATTCCGTATTAATTGGTCTTCTTACAGTATGAAGACCTTTATCTGAATTATATAAATTAATTTTTGTCTCATTCGACCATAGAATATTTCTCCATTTTTATTGAGGCCAGCATGAGTGAACTTCAGCAAATTTTAGCCTTTGTTGTACGTTCTTCTTCGACAACATCGGTACTTTTCTAGCACTATATGAGCTTTAAGGTTCTCTTTAATAAGTATTTTTTGAATTGTTGATGTGTCGATTTCTACGTTTAGATCATTTTTATCTGTTTCGATGAGATAAATGGATTCTTTTTTACACATCGAATGATTCCACGTTTAACTGTAGCTGTAATTTTTGGTTTTCTACCATGTGTTTCTCTTACCGGATTCCATTTGACTGCATTTTCAGCCATTGTTTTTGAAATTCCAAGCAACCTTGAAATTTTTCTATCAGAATTTCCATCTTTATGCAAATTTTTAATAGTTTTTCTTAGTTCTAGGTCACAGTGCTTAAATTTTCCCATTTTTCCACAAAATGTTGCTGTTCTTAAGTTAAAGTTTGACTAAAATCAATCTTCTTACCTTCTGTACACAAAAAATAACTTTTAAAAGTTTTGATCTTATTTTATTTTAGTTAATCGACAAACTGTCCTTATTAATTCGCACAACCAAAACCAACTGATCTCTGCTTAATAACCTATCTTTTTTTTTAAATGTATACAAATTCTAAGAATTTTTGTAACGGAACTTGTTTCTCTCATTTTACTTATTTTCTGATCAAATATTATTGTTGGGCATAAGTGCTCTTATTACTTTTCACATCACTGTACATATGATCAGAAGTGTTACTTATTTTGTGAAAAGTTTTCCATTTACGAGCATAGATCGTTTAACAATAGAAGAACACGTAAAAATAGTTAAAACTTATTACAACAGTAATGATTCAACCGTGGCCACTTTCCGTGTGTTATGGGGTGACTATAGTCGTCATAATCGATCTACGAGTACAGTGCAAGGAATTGGCAAGATTATAAAAAAATTTGAAGAGATTGGAAGCAGTGCGTACGTACTGCCGAAAATATCGCTTCTGTTAGCGAAAGTGTGGCAGATAATCCGAATTTTAATTCAGGGCGCTATGGCTGTATGATAACTGACTTTTTTGGCCTGCAATTGAAGATTATTAACTGGACGATATGAGGTTTCAACAAGACGGGGCCACGAGCCATACAACGCGACCAATTATGGTTTTATTGCGTGGAAAGCTTCCAGAAATTGTAATATCGCGTTTTGGCATCGTCAATTGGCCAACCACGATCATCGTATTTAACGTCGTTACACTTTTTTT